>RHLP01000333.1:0-12159 GCA_003719405.1 Aspergillus incahuasiensis
GTGGAGTGGAGAGGTGTTTGGTCGGTGTCTTCTTGCTGGAAGGGGGACGGCGGGGATGGGTCGAGGGGCGTGTTTTCGAGGTGGAAGCAGAGTTGGGCGTCGGCGTAGAGGTTGTAGATTGTTGTCCAGGAGCCGTACCAGTTGTAGGAGAGCTTGGCGTGGGTGTTGTCTCGAGACATGCCGTACTCTTCCCACTTGGCGATGTAAGTCTCGGAGATGTTCTAGGGTTGTTAGCTGGGTTGTTCGAGTGGTTGTGAAGTGGTGTGTACCTTGTAGTATGCGACGTCCTCTGCGTATCCCCCAATCTCGGCAAGCTTGCTCATGGCGTTGATTCCAATGATGCCTTTTAGGGCTAGGTTTGTTTGGAGTGCGAGCCAGCCGGCGAAATCATCGGTAGAGACTGGGTAATGAGGTTAGACTCATGTTTTATCTGAAGGGATGCGAACTCACGCTGTCTCTCCGGCTCCAGCGAGTACTCAATCAAATATTCGGTCCATTGTTTCCAAAGACGGTAGCTCCGTTGGATCCATGCTTCAGCTTGATTACGGCCGGTGGAGGCGCCGCCCCATTTTTCATCCTGCAAGTCAATACCAGAATAGGTTTGGGGTTCATTCAAAGGGAAGAATCCAGCACTTTCCTCTGGTAAGGGCGTGACTTCACCCTTTGTTGACCAGATGGAGGACGCGGCGGAATCGTTATCATAGAGCATCGAGTTTACAACTGCTAGTCCCATGATAAGGATGTTACCGCACTCCTCCACTGGCATGTATTCGTCTGCTCCGTCAGGATGTCCAGTGGCATTGGGGAAATGTGTTCCCAAGTCATGCATCGCGTATTTGTTGGGATACTGCCCGCTCAACATGTGCTCGATCAGCGGCTCCAGGAGGTATGCAAGCCAGCGTGGGTTCGTGTATAGGAAGAACGGGAAAGACGGAAATATGACATCGATGGTCTGGAAATTCCCGTTGGAGGATATCTCCTTCAAGAAAAGTATTGGGTCTTCTGGAGTACCTGAGAAGGTTGTGGCGCCCATGACCTGTCGAGCGGAAAGTGCCACGATATCAACATAGTCTTGGGCACCCGACTGATAGGCATCCTTGGCCAGCTGGATGGAGTAGTTAGCAGCAAGGGATGCTGCATTGGCAAAATCGTTATAATGGAAGCTCAACAACGACTCGGTACTGTTGAACCAAGACTTCCAGAGCGGGCGCATCATGGTCAAGCCACGCGACGAAGCGTACTGGACGACTGGGTCTTGAATTAGGGCTATGGTGAAGGTGATGCTGTCAGCGGTAACGCCAACCTTCCGGGAGGGCACAAAGGACTTGGAGAAAGCGACGATGGGCTCTCGGTCGCCTATCGGTCTGAATCCAGCATCATTTACGTTTGTTAGAGAGCCTCGCGCGGCGAATGTACGCCTCACTGATGAGGCCGCTCCGGACTGGTATTGCGCGTCCTAATTCCGTCAGCACGGCGTCGAACAAATCGCAGCGAAGCACGAACAGCAGGACCAGTGAGGTGAACAGCACCCCATTCTGCTCTATCACGCTGCTCAGAGAGAAGCAACTCGTTTTCTCTTTGGAGAGTCCATCTTTGTAGAGTTGGCGAGGTCTCTAGGGATGCCCGCTCCGTCTCGAAATGCCAGGTAATATTGCTAGCCGCATCATTGCTGACCCAGTGACCATTTAGATCCAAATATATGTTCACTGTTACCTCGCTCTCGACGTATACAGTAAGATAGGAAGCCGGAATCGACTGCCGCAGAGTCGATGTAGGCGTTATGGGAGACAGAAACGAGACGGTGATATTAAGCGGGGTAGAAGCGGTGTTATAATTGATACTGTAGGTTAGATTTGTGGTAGACGCATCGTAGTTGGCACCAAGATATGTAGGATATTCAAGAGGTATTGACCTAGAAACCGTCAGATATCTGGCGTCGAAACAACGCTCTGGAAGCATACTCCGGTAGACTCTCATGGGGCTTGCCCAGCAAAGGATAGACGGTTTCAGTGCTCGGGATCTGAGCCATCAACCCAAGGCCCAACTCCTGTCCAGTGTAGAACATAGGCCATTTCGACCAGGGAACATCGCGGGCGTTGCCCAACCAGGTACTCAGGTAGGGATTTCGGACGATCAAGGGCAGGACAGGCGGCGTCAAGCTCGAGGCCGAGCCGACAATCGCCTGGAGAGCAGCTGCCAGCACAGCAAAAGAAGATCGCATTGCGGCTTATAAGATTTATAGTATCACAGCAATAGTACAAATGGCAGTATACCCGCAAGTAGCGTAACCAAGGGAGAATGCGTGCCGACCCTCGGGTATTTGTCCGCGAGCGTTGTATGATGACGCAGTCAGGCAAGGGCCGGAGATCTACTCCGGACACACGGTCGGTTGCGTTCAAGCAGCATTCAACAATTCCAGATTGTCAATACTGGCGATGGAAAGGCAGAAGGCCGATGAGATGGGGAGGAGACAAAGCTGACGAGGCTCCGGAGTAGAAATGCGGGGGAAGCTTACTCCGGAATCCTGGCGACTCGAGGCGTACTGCGACTGGCCATCTCGAATCCATCAGAAGACTCGCTAGCGCTGGCATTCTCGTCTCCGTTCCTCGTGGGCATGATGTCATGCAATGCTTGGTTGATTCTGAGATTCAACATCGCGATAGAGTATCGGAGTGGTCGTAGATAGAGGAGGAGATGGGATTAAGTAGAGGTTGGAGAGCGGGGACTGTTGATTATAGTATCTAGGGTACCAGTATGAGTTGTATTACATCCATCTTCTGAGTCCCTTGCTTGATAAATCTTGGCAATGTTATTCTGTACGTGGGGCTAGATATATAGATCGCGGACGCGTCAATCGTCAGGGCAAAAAAACATCACAAACCAAACATTGTTCAGAGTACAAATGCACTATCCTAGTAATAGAGATTCAAATGTTCAACTCCAGTTCCTGAAGCTATACAATAGACGTTGACTGTGGAGCGTGGGCGACGCGTGCGAGAACACGCTATTCCGCATCCACCGGTAGGTACTGTATCTGTATGCGGATGGCTTCAAATCACTCCGCGGACTTTCCACCACGCGTCAACCTCACCTTCTCCCTCGCCAACTCTCTTTTCACTTCATCTTCCACGCGGATATTTATCTCCAAACGTGTGGTTTTCTCAATACACCCTTTTCAACACCCCCTCTTCATTTATATACCCACAATTGCTGGAGGGGTTCATCCTGTGTGTCGACGCGGTGATTCCTCACGCGCTCTTCAAGTAATAACCCCAATTGCCCTCTACCACCTCCAAATTCCCTCAAAAACACGCCCACGATGTATCAATCAACCCTCCACCAAAGCCCCCTCAAAGAGGGCCGGCGGATCCTCAGCGAGAAGAACGCCAACGCGTGTCTGTCGCCTGCACGCTCACCCGCCAAACAAACGCTCCTCCACGCCCCGTCACCGTCACCGAAGAAGCTCCTCCCATCGCCTCTATTTGCTCCTTCATTTGTTGCTCAGAAACGCTCTATTGCTCAGGTAGACGCAGAGGACGCGAGCTCACGTTCGCCAGTACCTGGTCCTGAGCAGCGCGTTGAGCATGGGCCCGACGCGATGAACATTGATGTTCCCGAACAAGCAACGCAACAACCCGTACCTATATCAGAAGAACATACCGAGTCAACACTACCACGACCCGTCCCTTCAGACCCCGAAACGCGGAAGCAGTTCATACAAGAGGTACGTGCACAGCCCTAGCATCCCCAGCAAACATGCGACCAAATACCCTTAACTAACGAATACCAGAAAGCTACCCTCCTCCGCAGCAGACTCCAAAATGCCATGCGGCGCGTCCGAGATCCCCAGATCGACCGCCGCGTATCAGAGCTCGAAGAACACAGCCGGAAATACCCTCGACTCTCGGCATCGGCTACAAAACCTCTCGGGGCTGGCGCCGGACTGCAACAACATCTCGAGCAAAAGTACGGGACTGATGGCGTGGAGAATGGGGACGGGGACGGGGACCAGGACGAGGACGAGCCGATGCTGTCGACGCCACGGGCCCAGATGCAAAGGGAGGAACTAGAGCACAGAGAGATCATTCATATACCCGACGAAGACGACGAGACGACACCTACCCAGAAGAACACTACCCAACATATGACGGCAAACGCGGAAAGGGCACCGTCGCCGACACAGATGGTCTTGAGTAGCCCTACATACAACTCAGCTGCGCAGACCGGCCGATTCGATGATGATCGGCCAGTCGTGCGGGAGGCGACTGTTGCGACATCGCCTTCTTCGTCGGTGCGCGGCGAGGGTCGTGGTGATGGAGATGGAGATGCGGTTGATGGGCTGCTGAAGCTGATGTCGACCCCGACTGCGGGCTCGGGGCAAGCGCAGCGGCAGGCCATGGGGGCGAGCGCATGATCGATCGATTGTCTTGGGAGTTATCGAGTGTAATCTAGATATGATGTTTGGGATGGTGACTTGGTGTTCTGGAGTATGTACGGATAGATTAGGTTGGCATATTAGCTTTCATAGGACCCCTTTGCTTGGTATAGAAGGCATGTCCGCAAGGACAACCCTAACTTGATTATAATGACGCTGTCCCGTCTATCTCTATACATCACATCGCATCACGCAGTAACAAAACCGTACACATCCTACCTAACCTTCTTCAACTTATTCCTCTTGCGTCCCAAAATATCTCTCCCCTCATCGATCTCCACCATCGCCTCGCGCTTCGCCGCCCCAACCTCCTTCATCAACGTGCCCTTCGCAACCCGACTCTCCAGATTCACCCCCTCCTCTTCGAACTCCACCATCTTCCGCCCAATGCGCTCCTCAATCGCAAGCACAAGCTGCACATCGCGCTGTCCTACCAAGGTAACGGCCTCACCTGCGCGGCCCGCACGCGCAGTTCGTCCAACACGGTGCACATAGTCGTCTGGGTTGCGGGGGACTTCATAGTTCACGACCAGACTAACAGACGGGATATCGAGACCACGCGACGCGACGTCCGTGGCGACAAGGACACGTGCCGCGCTGGCGCGGAAGCGCGCGAGGTTCGCGTTGCGCTCGCTTTGCGGGAGATTACTGTGTAGCGAGGTGACTCTGTGGCCGAGCGAGCGGAGGAGGCGCTCGAGGAGGTCCGCGGATTTGGTGGTGTTTGTGAAGATGATTGTGTTTTTGGGGGTGTTGGTTTCGGTTGAGAGGAGGGCGTGTAGGAAGGCTTCGCGGTGGGTGAGGGGGACCTGGACGTATGTTGTTTTGAGGGTGGGCGGGATCGTGTCTTTTGCCTCTGTGGAGATCTCCGTGACGAAGATGGGTGGTTTGCCGGAGGACTGGGGCATTGATTTGAGGGCGCGCACTTCGGGGGTTAGGGTTGCGGTGAAGAGGAGGGTTTGGCGCTGGGAGGAGGGCGGGAGGATGGAGAGGCAGGTTTCGACGTCGGGGAGCATGCTGCCGGGGCCTGGGGAGAGGAGGCGATCTGCTTCGTCGAGGACGACCATGCGCACGCGCTTGAGGCCGGCGACTGTGTCGGCGCCCGAGGTGCTGATGTGGTCTGCTAGACGGCCTGGCGTGGCTACGACGACGTGGGGTCGGCGCGCGAGCTCGAGGGCTTGTGAACGCATGTCTGTGCCGCCGGTGATGAGGACCGGCTTCATGCTCTGGGGAGCGGAGATCGCCTTGATTTGTTCGAAGATTTGCAGCGCAAGTTCACTGCACAATTAGTCTTGCACCAGAAGTATTGGGGAGAAAGAAACATACCGAGTAGGTGTCAAAATCAGCGCAAAAATGCCAAACGGATCCTTCGCCCACTTCTGCAGGATCGGGACCGAGAACGCAATTGTCTTTCCGGAACCTGTCCGACTCCCTCCAATACAGTCCCTTCCCTTTAAAATCTCCGGAATACAAGCCCGCTGAATAGCAGTCGGCTTGCGCACCGCCATTGTCGTCAGGGAACCGATCAACCACGGCGCCACATTGAGCGCCTTGAACGAGGATTCCTCGGCATTGAGACCAATCTCCAGCGCATCCTTTATCAGGACAGGGTTTTCGTCGTCTTTCCCGCTTGATGCGGCATCGGTTGCTGTGGACTTCTTCTTGATTCGCGAGAGCGTGGGGAGAGGTAGCGGTGCGGGTGCTGCGGTGTAGGAGTCGTTCGAGGACTCGGAGAGGCGCCGGCGCTTGGGGGTGCGCGTTTGGTCGATCGCAATGCCCCCGTCGGCAGAGACATCAGACACCACTGATGACTCCCGAGATACGGACTCTGCAGGGGATGAGGGCGCCATGTTGACTTGGTTGTTGCTGAGTTTCTCCAATTTTCCCGGCAGAAAAAAAGTTATCTGTGACCGCGGTCTATATCTACACGTGACCTTTCTTATCTATGCAAGCATAAGCCGCAGGTGAGAAGCATAAGTTGAATTATTAAGTGCATATATTGGTTCAGTAAATACTCTTCGATATCCAATGTGATAGTTGCCAATCGAACCGTCCATTAGTTTGCACCTTGGCTTCCCATATTCCTCCTCTGTCTCGCTTGGTGCTCATAAACGCCCATCTCGATATCATTCTCCGCCCCAGTATGAGTCAATCCAGGCCCTTCCGGGAGCAGAACCCCCTCGCCAGAGGGCTGTACAGTCTCATCCGCAGTGGGTGTATGTCCATAGACACCCCCAACACTCTCCATGGTAAACGGACTCGCAGTGGGCCCATCCAAAGCTGAGAGCTCCTCCTGCGTGAACCAGCGCGGCAACAAGAACGAGCGAACGGGAATCAGAAACAAGATGATGACAGGGAATCCAATCGCAGCAATGGTCTGCGTAATTGCAAATGTGCCGCCAAAGCCGATCAGCTCTAGGATAACGAAAGCCCAAATGGCGCGGCGGCGTTTCAGGCCCTTGAGCGGGTCAGACCGGGGCGTGAGGTCGCGGTCTTGCGCTAGGAATATAAGTTTCTGTGTGATTCCGTTGCCTTGTAGGGCTTGGACACCCATGACGAAGAAAAGCCCGGCCATGACGCCTTGTGGAATGAGATGCAGGACTATCAGGAGGGGCCCGGACATGGTGCCTAGCGTTAGAAGGCCCTGTGCGAGGTTGCTGACTCGTTGCTCGACAACGTGGTCAGTTATGCGGATGGTTTTGCCCTTGTTTGTGTCTTCTTCGTCGGCTACGTTGCGAGTGACGCAGAGAGCGGCGGTATGGAACGGTGCTTGGGGGATGAGACCGTTGGGGAATGGGATGCCTAGGATTCCGGCAACGAATGTGGTTAACCCCAGTAACCAAAGGTCCCAATGGAAGCCTGCTGGTTTGCGAAGGGGGAACTCCGTTCCTTGCGCGATAAGCGATGATACTGCTCTTGTTAGTTTAGGTCAGACCATAAGGAGAATAAATTACCATTGTGATCAAAGTAAAAGAGGATTGTAAGAAGCACAGCAAACGGGATTGCGAGGAAGATATCCCCAACATCCAGATTCCAGAAATGCACCAGCCAGCCACGATCAGCCGTGGGAAAGAACGCCTTGGAGGTGGGCAAGGTTGCAACCTCGACGCCCCGCATGTGGCCGATGTGGACGAACCCAGTGAAGAAAACAATGGTCAACGGCGTGCCATAGTCCTCCAAGAACTTGCGGACATATCTCTGGAACAGACTGCTATTACCGAGCTCCCCACAGATCCACGCGGCCATGAGGACTAGCAGAGCTACCATGATACTCAGATACGCTGACGCCTCACCCGCGAATCCCCACTGCCTGGTGAGGACTTGGATGCCTTTCTGGAGGTAGATGAACGCAACGTAGAAACCAAAGATGTCACACGAGAAGCGAGTAACATAGGTCAAGGCGTTGCATGAATTCGTGATGGCGAGTATCCAATGCATAATAAGCGACCATCTGGACGTGTCAACACAGCCTCGAAGCACAAGATACAGACGGGCAGATTTACATTCCAATCCAGCACATGAACTCAAGATACGGAGTCCCGCGCGGCGCAATAATGTCATACACGGTGTAATTGAAGACAGTAATGGGGCCAGTAACGCCAACAATAACCAAAGGCTGCGCTGCAAAAAGCGCAAAGACAAAGGATCCCAGAACCGAAGCCAGGAGAACTTCGTTGACGCCGTAGCTCTGATGCGTCTTCTCAAACATGTCGAGCGAGAAGGCCAGAGCTGGCAGAATGCTGTACGCCGATTAGCGGCTCTTCATACTAGGTTCGCTAGACAGGACGAGGCAATCATACTTCGCGAAATACATATAAACTGTAGCAGGAACAACACGATAATCCCACGCATCAGCCCAATCACTCCAGTAATACGGAGCCCTGCGCTTTACATCGTCAATCATGCCGCGGAAGAACCGAATGCGCCACCACTTCGGTTCTGCGCTTGAGCTTGCTTCACGCGCATGTTCATGCGCGCGGGGAGACTGGGGCTGTTCTCCAGGGATATGGGTAGAAGGGGCAGAATGTTCATCCTCAGCATATAGCCTCCCAGTCTCAGTCCCAGCTGTGACAGGGGACTGACGAGAGTGCGAAAAGAGCTTCGAGGGCGACCGCCAGGATCGCCGCTGAGAATTGGAATGGGAGGATGCTGGTGGAGCGGATGATGAGTGAAAGCTGGACCCTGGGAAGTGTAGAGGCCCGTGGGACGAAGATGCGCTGCTGGGGGGTTCCATGTTGGCGCAGCGGGAGGTTGAGTTGTACAGAACACTCCTTTGGGCGTGGTTGTAGGTGTAACGCAGCTTAAATGTATGGGCGGATCTTTGGTTGCGGAGGTGGACGCGGATGGTTAACCGAGGATGCCCTGATCGCGAGAACTAGGTTCTGAGCGAACAACTCGGGGCCCTGAGAATTAGAAAAGAGGAGAAGGAAAGACCATTAAATAAGATATAGGACGGCTAGTATATAAAAGGCTAAAACCGCAGGGGACAAGAAAGACTTTGGGGGAAGCAAAAATAGAGGCCTGAGGCATGTTTTACTCGTTGCCTCCAAATACTGGCCTCGAGGACCCTGGATGACTACGGGCTGGCGTCATTATTGACATCGGTTAGAATTGTCAGTGGGTTAGGGTTGTGTTTTCTTGAACGAAAACTGATTGTCTTACACCGTGAGAGCATATATCCTTTATTAAGTGTCAGACATCCATACTTGATTTGCAGGTATCATCCAGCAAGGGCCAAGAAAACAGCGCATTTCATTCTACTGTGATACATAGAAGACGCAATAAACTATAGAAATTTTGATTGGGTTAGTACTAGACGTTAGTAAAAGCTAAAGTCATTTAAAAGCTAAAGTCATTAATCGAAAATACCAGGTTACACTAGGAATCCTCCAAGAGAACAAATGGTGTTCCCTTCTTTCTTCAAGCCAACAAGCCAGCTCCCTTACCATATTGCAGCAATCAAGATCATTTTACCAACACAACGGACTTATTGAGTAATCAAGCGCCCGGTGGAGGGGGAGGCGGGGGCTGGTCACTAGGAGGTGGAGGAGGAGGTCCCTCACCAGGTGGAGGGGGAGGTGGACTGCCACTGGCGCCATAGTACATTGAGGACATGCCAGGCGGGGGCGGAGGAGCTCCTAGGCCAGGAGGAGCAGGAGGAGCGCCCATACCAGGCGCAGATGGAGGGTACGCGGGATATCCATAACCATAAGCAGCCTGCCCAGGGGCCGGGGGGGCTGCCTGTTGCCAGGGTGCCGGAGCCGCAGCACCAGGGGCAGCGCCGTAAGCGCCAGCTCCGTACCCGTAGTCGTTGCCACCGCCGCCATGAGAGGCCCAGGGTGCGGCACCACCGTTGTCGCGAGATCCGTAGTCGTCGCGGCGGTTGTCGCGGCCCGATTGCTGCCAGGGGGCAACATCGCTGGGAGGAGGGGGAGCACGTTGCCAGGGCTTGTAATCGCGGTCATCGTAACCGTCAGGGCCGCCTTCGATGCGACGGACTGGCTGACCATCAGGCCCAGCAGCGCCACCAGACAGTTCGTTCATAAGTTGCTGGAAGTTGTTAGAATAGACCATGTGAAAGGGTATTCGGGGAAACATACCTCCATCTCTCGGTCGACGGCATCACCGCCACCGATAGCCCTGGGTCCTCCTCGGCCGCCGGCGGGGAAGCCACCGCCGTTGCGCCAATCGCTGCCTCTCTGGCGGTCAGGACAATCACGAGCCATGTGACCAGCGTTGCCACAGACGCGACAGATGATGTTGGCAGTAAAGTTGCGCTGTTCGGGACAGTCGTACTTGCGATGACCGATTTGACCACCTGGATCATGTTAGGTATATGCGCGGGAAGCATAATGAGAGGATTGTACTCACAGTTCTGACAAGCCTGGTTCTCATCGTCACGAAGCGTACCGTTGAGCGCAGCCAGCTCACGAAGTTGGTTTCTCTTCAGCTCGTTCTGGCCTTCGGGGATAGAGGCAGCCTGTTTTTCATTAGCCAAAATATCTTGTCAGAGATTGGGGCCTGCTTACCGTCTCAATAACGTTGTGCACGAGCTTCTTAGCTTTGTTGACCTTCTCCTCAGTGTCCGCCATGATCAAACAATGAAGATCTTCTTCCTGATTGCTAGCGTGAGCGGCGTCAGATCGACCCTTTCCTTCCTTGACGGAGCCTTTGCCACGGATAGCAATCTTTGCTCCGGACTCGGTCTCCATCTTCTTCAGAGTGTTTCCACGAGGACCTATGAGTAAGCCAACTGTAAAAAGTAGCAAGAGCTAAGTGTTAGTTCGGTTTGTTTTTCTTGTATGATTTCTTGATGATGAGTGCAACATTAAGCAGCAAAGCAAGGGTTAGCAGCAAGCGAGCCGAAAAAGCACCGCTGAAGAGCAGCGATGTCTTGATCGTGAGCCCGACTCGAGCAGAGAGTGAGTGCAGAACAGTTAGGAGTTAGAGGGTTAGTTATCATACTGAAGTTAATCTCTGGATAGTCGTTGACTGGCACGTAGACCTTCTCCTGGGTCTTAGTGGGGCGCCTGTAGTCAGAGGGCGGGTGATAGTTAGGAATGGTCTTCATCGCCTTTTCCACAAGTTTATGACGCTCATCCTCGAGGCGCTTGCGGTAGCGATATTCCCTAGTGTTTACACGTCGTCCAAAGTTATCGTACTGCGGCGGGGGAGACGGGGACCTATTTCGCAGAAGTTAGTACGAGCGCAAGAAAACTGAAAGCAAGGGAAACTAACCTGTCGCCATCCGCGGGGACGACATCGTTGATCCTCAGCTTCTGGCTGATCTCTTCGATGCGGAGATGAAGAGTGTACGCCTCAAGCTGTTCGGTGGTGAAGTTGGCCATGATCATGGTAGGCAAGCCCATCAGACCGGCCGCCTTGTTCTCCTGAGCATCGCCCCAACGGTTGCGCTTCTTGCGTCGCTTCACGCCGTCATCGCCAACTGCGGGTTCAGCTGCAGAGAAGATCGTTAACACAACCAAAATCCTGAAGGAGTTGAAGGTGAGACATACCTCGAACAGGACTTCTACCACGCTGGTCCCCGGGGGCGGACGCAGGAGTCGCGGTGCGACTGTCGTCCTCATCACCACCAAACCGCCTCTTCCCCAGAGGGATGTTGTTGGAGCCCGTGATCCCTTGGTTGCGCCACGACATCTTCCTGTACTTTGAAAAATGATAAGCAGATAAGTGTAGACAAAGCAGCGTCGAGTAGCACCTGGCAAAGAAATGTCCTCGGAAGTGGCGAGACACTAATCACGTGGGCACTAGTATCATGACTCAGCATTTATGCCCGGGCAGATTCCGGATAGTGATCACGACTCTGCACTGTACGGATTCGGATACCATGGTTACACATAAAGCTGCCTTCAGATTCAGTTCATAAAATTGTGTCTTCACGCTCAACTGACTACAATTTAGTGCTTAATGGCCCGTCAGCAACCCAGTAGCAGAACCAAACTTACGACATACTAACTATTTAGCCGCATCGCTCTTCATCCCCTCCTGTACCCAAGCCCTCGCCTTGGCCGCCTCCTCTTCAGACTTCTTCTTATCCTTCAACAAATCCTTGATGGTATGCGGGCTAGGCACATGCCGCCCCTTCTCAACGCCCTCCCTAGCAGCAAGTCTCTCCTCCCAAGCCTTCAGATGCGGGAACTCCTCAATATCAACCCCCGCCAACCCCGCAGCAGCAACCCGCCCCCAGTGCGAGATGTCTGCAATAG
>RHLP01000335.1:0-69988 GCA_003719405.1 Aspergillus incahuasiensis
CGATGTTGCTGATGCCGATGCCGACGCTGAGGTGGAAGAGGAGGTTTGGAGTTGGCGCTTGAGGAGCGCTTGCTGGTGGCGCAGGGCCTTGATGCGGTTTGTGAGGTACTCGGTTACCTGGACGCGGATTTCCATGCCTTTATTGTTGTTGTTGCTCCCTTAGTTTCTTGGTTCACAGGGTTGGGTTGAGTAGCATGCGATAAATACTTACCAACCATAAGTGTGTCAGGGAGGACCGGCGCAAGCCCGACGAGCAACCCGCCGAATCCGCACCCAATGTCAACAACCTCAACGTCCTTCAGCAGCTTCCTTGTACCGGCGAGGTTCGTCTGCGAGGCGTCCGGGTTCACGAAAGCCGGGTAGTGCGTGCTCCAGTCCATGTGTGCTGGGGAGAGGGGGCTTCATGGAATAAACCGCATTGCTTAGCTTTCTTTCTAATGTAGAGATAAACGACAGGAAAAACACACTATTTCAACAAATGATCCGAAAACGGATTCGCGTGGGCGCGCTGGCGGTAGTACTTCTTCTGCGGCAGCTTCAGGTCCGCTAGAGCTACCTCGCCGGACTCCGCGGAGGTCGCGGCGGCGACCTTGTTGCGGTAGACCTCGCGCTTTTGCTTCTTTGCGGTGGCGCCCATGGTGATAGCCGTGCGAGTATGGGTGTTGTTGGTGTTGGCGTTGTGGAAGAGGGTTAAGTTCGGGCGGAATTTTTTTTGCGGCGGGCGGACGTCACTTGGGGTTGGCGGAGCGGAGCTGCAGCTCGCGGACTTCCCCGCATCGTGTGAATCAACCTCACGGCCACCTCCATAGACATAGACATAGAAGGACTCAACTCGGCCTGACCTTTTCATATTTGTACTTTTGGTCTTTGACTCTCCGAAGATGGTAACGAACCCCACCACGCCCTTCCGCTTCCCCCCAAGATACGGCTACCCGCCCTTCTACAGCCTACAGCCCAACGCCAACACGCGCGCCGACCAGTTCAAAGAGTGGTCATCGCTGATACAATCCTGGTGCCGACACCACCGGATCTACAAGCTCATTCTCGTCGAAGCGGTTGAGTCCCCGCTGTTTCGGAACTCTACACTGAATAAAAAGCTGGGGTTGAGCGATGCGCGCAAAGTGCTGGATTGGATGAGCAAGTCGGAGGAGGAAGCAGGGGGCGGACGACGAGCGGAGTGGGTGGATGCCAACAATAAGGACTCGGCGTGGATTTGGTGGAGGAGACCGGAGGAGTGGGCGGGAGTTATTACGGATTGGGTGCGTTCACTTCCTTCTTATGCTTGGGTTATAGACTAATGAGCTCGGTGGTGTAGATTGATAGTACGGGTCAGAAGAATGTCGTACTCACGGTTTATGAGTTGCTTGAGGGGGGGGGCACCGTTTCGCAAGGTGAGAAGGTCGGCTCTGGTTGACTCTTGAGTGATACTGACCATATAGAATGGCATGGGATGGACTCGGAAGTAATGATGAAATCCCTGAACATCCTTGTCAAGCGAGGGAAAGCTCAGGTCTTCGGCAGTGACGGGCAGGAGGGAGTGAAATTCTTTTAGAGTCGCTCAAACAAGCCTTCATTCAAATGCTAAAGTCGCCAATGCACAAATCGCCAAATATTATGCAACGATCATGGGATATACGCCGTGCACAAACTCCAAACAAGACATGCAGGTATCGTAAGTGAGATATCAGACAACGAAACGTCAGCTTACTCCTCGGACTGCTCGATCATCTCCTCGTTGAGCTCATAGTCGTCAGCGTCGCGCAGCTCCTGAGACATTGCCATGTCGAGAAGCCAGTCAACTCGCACAATTCGCGGCGTCTTTCCCATGCCAAGAACCATATTCCTAAATCGTGGCCACAATTTCTGGTGTTCGGGGGCTGCGCTACTAAGAAGGTAGATATCTTCTCCGCTCTCATCCTTGCTATCTTCGCGTGGTGCTTGGTGTGAAACGCGACCTCGGAATAAATTGCACTCTCCCCCATTGACGTCGACTATGGATTTGAAAGCTTCGAATCCGCCACGGATGGACTCGACACAATAGAAGCGGTACCCCTGAAGGAGTTTGTTTTTGTTCGACTTGGCGTTGGTCTTGGCCTGATCCAATGAGAACCCAAACTTCTTTTCCGCCTCTTTATCGTCAAGGACAAAGTCTTCGACGTCTAGAAGCTTGTTCTTCTTAAGGCACTGGGTGATAAACTCGACTTGAATGATCACCGGACCATAAGCAAGCGCATTGACAAATTTCGGAGTGCGCAGGACAGACGGTGCAGCGAGATGAGAGCATCTGCGTGCATCCTGAACGACCATAATCCCGAGCTCCCGAAGTTGGCGCTAGCGGTAGTTAGCATTCTGTATATGTCTAGACTAGAAAAGTGCCATACCTTATCGGCGTCTTCCTTCTTGATGTTCCCCACCCAGCGTTGATAGCCGGTAATGAGAAGATGCATTGTGATAGGGGGAGGCTTGGATTTCTTCTGCCGCTTGGCTTCCGCGGTTTCCTCAGCCTCACTCTCGGTCTCAGCCTCCATGGATGCCCGTTTCTTGCCATTATTCAAAACTACCCTATCTTCGTCGCTCTTTCTTCGACCACCATAGATGACGCCACCACGACGCTTCTTCTCTTTCTCGTATAGCGCGATATCCGGTGCAATATCGTGTAGCCGAGCTGTTGCCGCATCCTTAGATTTACGACTGCTGGTAGATGAGGGGGTGTCATTCTCCTTGCCGTCAGGAGCGAGGCGGAGATGAGACGGTGTCTGCAGGTTCATTTTCTTCCTGGGCTTGCCGGATGGTGTGGCATTTGTCGTGTCGGACACGATGTTCTCGTCGACGTCCATGGAGCTCGAGTCTTTCCTAGACGCAACGTTCTGATCTCTTTTCTGCATTGCCTTCCTTGGTTGTGCCGAGGGTGTCTCTTCTGACGCAAAGAACATGCTTTCTAGGACAGACCTATCCAATCTGGTTTGGCCCACAACTTCGCCCAGGTTTGTTCGTCGGGGAAAATGAGTGTACCGATTGTCAGACAAGGGAAGCATCCTCCATTGCGCGTAACATTCTTCCAGCCATAGATGGTTGACGACTTCCAAGCCCCATTCCCTAGCTGCAGCACACTTCTCACTGTTATCATGAGCAGTCACGAGATGTGAATTTTCCTGCCTCAGGGTTTTGGTGCATTCCGCGCCAGTTGCTGTGATGAGATGCTCCAAGTATGACCGTGCTTCACCGACATAATTAGACAGGCTGATCTTCAAATTCTCAAAGCCCGGTAAGGGAGTTTTTGGGACTGGATAGTGCAATAGACGACGGAAGGGGGACGTCCAGGTGTCATAAGTCATCAAATGATAAAGCCATGCTAAATTTCCGACGTCCTTGTTCAGCCTAGAGGCAACCCGGTAGTTGAATCCGTCTCTAAAGCGACAGATGAACGTGGTTGCTTTTGAAACTTCAGTGGTCATCTGGCCTCCATTTTCTTCCACTATTGATGATATAGTGGTTTGAAGGTGCTCGCCAATCTCCAGGTCCGATGAAAGCATGATGACTTTGCCTTGGAAGACGCTCAGTTTGGGCCTAGAAGGAGACGCGAGAGGTGTAGGCAGCTTGGACGGCTCCGGGGTAGATGCCCCGATTATATCACGATTCTCCGCAGAGCGGATCGGAGCGTCTGGTGCTGAGCGAAGAATTTCAGGATCAGGAAGGGTATATGGCCGCTCGTCAATGCGCCGTCCAAGTTTCAAACAGTCGTCGAACCAGTGGGGAAGAACTATTTTGATGTTGAGTTTCCGTTCCTTGATCTGTTTGGCCTTGTCCGAGTCGATGGTCAAATCAACTAGGTGAGTACACATTCCCGTGATTCTAGGGTTATAGAGACCACCCTTTGCCAGAACCCCTCCGATTATGGCGTCCTTATCACCTTCCGGAATATCACCGCATGTGACAACAACATCGTTCAAGAAAAGCCGGGGGTCGGGGCTGTACTGGCGGACATTGATGAGCTTCATCTTGGCGAGTGATGCGTTTATCCACTGGGGCTTCACAACAGGTATCAAGGCATCTTTCGCAGCGTCAAATTGAGGAAAATCGATCGTCGTGGACATGATATGACTGAAACTTGCGAGGTCTGGGAAGTCGGCCGGAGGCTCGTAGACGACTGGTTCGGCGCCATGGGCTCCTAAAGTAGACGCGAGCTAGTTCAAATCGACGTTAGAATATGACAAAAAGAATCAGTAAAGACTATACTCACCTGATGGGCGGCATCTGGGTTCAGGTCTTTCGAGCAGACTATGCAGATCTTCAACTGATCAAACAGCTGAAGATTCTCGTCCTGGCGACGCGCCATCAGAAAACACCTGCGATGAGGATTGGCGGGGAGCGGGTTGTCGACTTGTGACGCTGGATGGATCGGATGAAACGAGTGTAGTTGGGCAAGCCCGCGATAAGGCGTGAGGAGGGGAGTCGTGCCTGCAGTGTCTGGAAAAGTGGAATCGCTGGAGTGTTCCTTCCCGATGCGATGCGACGCGCTCAACACGCGCCAGGCGACACCAGGTCACGTGCACTGCCTCCTCAACAGGCCCATCCGTCATTCTCAATCAGACCCAGGCTTATTGCGCGAATTCAAATATATTGTCTCTTGACGGTAATCATCTCATCTCTGTCATGTCTTGAATGCCATGCAGGAGCTCGCTCCGCCTGGACAGGCTTCTGATCGAACTATCTGACGAGCCTCGGCTCAGGATGTTCAGCGCCCCTCGGCAACAGTCAACTCGGATGCTCCCGATACCCCAGACCGGCGGGTCAGCCCCCATTCCTTCTTAACCCCCGGAGTCCCAGCCTGGAATGATACCTATTCTACGATACCGCGGCCGGGACCCTTGAGAAGACCATCATGTCATCGTCTGGCCCTTTCCGCATCGTCGAGCATACGGTTCCCGGCCAGCACATTCGGGAGTATCCTGGTGCTACGGCCAACGAACAGGAGGATGTCCTGAACTTGGTTGTGAAACAGTACATCCCCTTGGATAATCCCAGTCCACAGCCGGGAGATGTCACAGTACTTGCCGCGCATGCGAATGGCTTCCCAAAGGTATGGTGGTTCACTACTTGGAACTATATACATCGCGCCTAACGACGTTGGTATAGGAGCTCTACGAGCCTCTTTGGGAAGAATTACATGCTCAGTCGAAATTGAATGGGTTCAGAATTCGGAGTATATGGATGGCCGATGTTGCACACCAGGGGCAAAGCAGTGTAGTCAACGAAGACCTACTAGGGAATGACCGTGGGTGACAGCCCTAGCTGATAGTTCATGGTTACACTGTTACTGACGTTGCGCGCCAACAGCTAGCTGGTTTGACCATCCCCGCGACCTCCTCCACCTGGTCAATGTTAAGCGCAAGGAGATGCCGCGCCCCGTTATTGGGGTTGGGCACAGTATGGGCGGTGCACACCTGTTCGTCCAGCTCCATTACGTCTAAAATACATCGCTAACTTTCTTTATCTTAGAACACAGCTGGCTATTATGCATCCGCGACTTCTTCATAGCCTAATTCTACTCGACCCCGTAATCCAACGACAAACTACACAGCTAGACCCGGCCGACTTAGGCAAACAAAAGCTCGTCATCGCCAAAACCACGCAATCATCTACGTACAGACGCGATCGCTGGCCTTCCCGCAAAGCGGCTTTAGAATCATACAAGAAGAATCCGTTCTACCAGTCCTGGGACCCTCGCGTCTTAGAACGCTGGGTCGAATACGGCCTCCGGGACCTCCCTACATCTATCCACCCGCTCGACGAAGCCTCGGACAACAGCGCCGGTCGCCCCGTAACCCTAAGAACAACCCTACATCAAGAAGTCTTTACGTTCTCCCGCCCGAACTACGACGGACCACCGGGATTTTCCGTCCCTGTGAACAAAGTAACACACCCAGATCTTGATCCCGACCATCTAGGCTCTTGGCCATTTTACCGCCCGGAACCCTACCGCATATTCGCCCAGCTTCCTCACCTTCGCCCAAGCGTGCTATACATCTTCGGTGAAACATCAGACATGTCCTCACCCACGATGATAGCGGATAAACTATCGCACACTGGTACTGGGCTCGGCGGCAGTGGCGGAGTCGTGGCGGGTCGTGTACGAGATGTAGTACTCAAGGGGAAAGGGCATCTCGTTGCCCAAGAAGCGCCCGTTCAATGCGCTGAAGAGACCAGTAAGTGGCTGGGACAGGAACTTCAGCGCTGGAGAGAAGAGGAGAAGATGTTCCAGGATAAGTGGAACCAAAAGTCGAAGATCGAGAAGGTTACCATTGACCACCGATGGAAGGCGCATGTGCCGGCTCCTGTGCGGCCCAAGAAGAATGACGCGAAATCGAAGCTGTAGGCTTTCTTTACTGCGTATATATACAACATAGACTACAATCACCTATATATTTGCACATAAACAAAACGTCTTTGGGGTCTAGTTCTAGGGTCGCTTCTTAGGGTTATCTGTCTATAGGACATCTAGTTAATCCATGAGCCCAACCGTTCATCATAAGAGCCAATCATCTAAACAAGCCAAGCATAGTAATGAGGTATCCAATGCAAAACGCTCTAATAATAAACTTTCGTGCCGCGTGTCGTAAAAATGCTGTAGGAGTGGAAAGACTCGAGACCGGATAATCAGTACATTTTACTGCAACTTCTTGGTAGATCCGTTGGTCGTGGTCGAGGTGCGCACAATCTCGGGAATGTTCCAGATACGCGGCCACCATAGGTGGTATTCCTCCTGCCGGTTGTTCAGGCAATGGCGAAGCCAAATGCCCCAGACGATGTACAGATATGCACCGGTACCAGTCATGATATGCCTGATTAACAAGTTAGCAGTGAGACACACAGCTACGCAGAGCCAACTCACCACCATCCATGCCCTTCCAGCAAAATCCCCCACGGAAGGCCAATCTCCCTCCGCCACACCCGTATCGTGCTACAAAAGAAGTTGTCCAGGTTCCATATCGCGAACCCCCCAAGGAAGACACTCAGCCCATACCCGACCATGAGCCACATTGTCTTGAGCGTCTTCAAGTCACGCACGTTCTCATAGTGCTGGCGTTCACGAGAGAGGACAGGGAGGCCCTTTCTCTGCCGCTCGAGTCTGTCCTCTTCCGTCGAGTGGCGCCAGGACGGCCGCAGCTTCACTTCCATGGTGTACATACTTCGGATGAGCACGACTGCTGTGAGGAGGGCGTAGGCGTTTTGGTGGAAGAGTGGATCTTGGAGATAGTGGTAGTATAGGGTTATGAAGATCGAGAGGGATGTGAGGAAGATCGCTAGGGTGATGCGGTAGGTTGTCGAGCGGGAGTAGGAAAAGGAGCCATAGCACATCAGACAGGTGGTGTAAATCATGGAGAGTTCGTCGACGAGTTGCATTGGGTCTATTGTTTGGAATGGTGGTTAGTTCGTCATTGTAATCACAATCGAATGGACGGCGGGGCAAGAGATGGCTTACATTTCAGCGTTGCATGGAAGAGGAAACTACCTGTCCCGACGAGGAGGTAGCCATAGTATGCCACCTGGAATATTGTGTCGTGCCCATTGCGCCAACAACTCTGGATGCCTTTTACACCCAGGGCCATAAACAATAGGTTCGTTAGGGTATTGACGATCTCGGCGGAGTATATAGTGGCATAGTAGTCCTAAAGCATGGCCATTAGCTATGGGTGACTGGTAACTCTCATGAACGGAGAAGCTCACCTCCTCACACCAGTTCAGGGTCGAAGTAACAGGGTCCCAATACCCACCGCCAGACGGCGGATACGGAATGGAGGGGAGTAGAGGCATGGTAACGGAAGAGCAGCCACAGATTCCGAGGAACCAGGAACCGGGCTGTGCCTCTTTGCAAGACAATAGGTATAGGATGTTAGGTGCGAGGGCGTCAACAAAGGTCAGTCCAATGGCTCCAGTGCAGAGGAAGTAACAGCCTCTGAGGGTCTGGTTCGAATCAGCAGGAACCGATCTCATGAGGCCCGGTGACGTCGCTCCGTCAGGTCATGCCCGCTGCTTGCATCCCGATTGGCTGCGTGCTTGGGCACTCCGCAGCTTCCGGCACCTTAGCAACCTGGGACATTGCTTATATAGCTCACAGTATGCGGATTCCTGTTATGGAGTGACAGTAAGTATATGTCCGTTCGTCATCCCAGCTCAGTGTGACATTGATCCTTGAGCTGCGGGGAAATAGCTGTACGGCATCGATACCAGGATTACTTACGAGACCGGTCACAGCCAGCCAATCAGGATCCACACCGCATCGCCGCGGATGGATGACTTCATCCAGGGCCAAAAAACTACTCCATCCTCACCGTATATCGAACCCTTTCTGACTCCAACTCATAACAACCTCCGCACTTGGATATAATGCGGGAAGGTCCTCCCACAATTTGACCGTGCTGATCTACGGTCTTCTTCCATCAGAAACCCTTTTTCTTTGTCCAGCGGTGAGTCGATCTCAACCAGATCGATCTCGGGGCTCTGGAAGCACCGGAGAAATGTCCAACAATGCCAGTCAGAGTGCCTCATACGCACCACCGCCGGCGAGGGCAGTATCACAATGTACCTATCCTCGCCTTTCAATAAAGAATCTTTCCAAATGATCCACAAACTGACTAGTTCTTGATCTTGTCTAGCCTCCAAAACAACCTTCCACTTCGGAGCCGGCCTCCTCTCAGGTCTCACCTCCTCCATCCTCCTCCAACCCGCGGACCTGCTCAAAACCCGCGTTCAGCAATCGGCACACCCATCCTCCCTCCTCTCAACGCTGAAAACAATCGTCTCCTCTCCAAACCCCGTCCGCAATCTATGGCGCGGAACCCTCCCCTCCGCCCTCCGCACGGGCTTCGGCTCCGCGCTGTACTTCACATCCCTTAATGCTCTACGAACGAGCCTGGCCACGAAAAGCCTCAATCCTAGTTTGTATAATGGCAAAGTCGGCGGGTCATCGTCATCATCATCATCCGCCCTCCCCAAACTCTCCCACACTGCAAACCTCGCCACCGGAGCCGCCGCGCGGGTCGCCGCGGGCTTCGTCATGATGCCCGTCACCGTCCTCAAAGTCCGCTACGAGTCGGACTACTACGCCTACCGCAGCCTGTACTCCGCGGGGCGGGACATCGTGCGCACGGAGGGCGTCCGAGGCCTCTTCTCGGGCTTCGGGGCTACGGCAGCCCGCGATGCGCCCTACGCGGGCCTCTACGTGCTCTTCTACGAGCAGCTGAAGCGGAACCTGGCCGCTCCCACATCCGACAATTCGTCGTCGTCGTCTTCGTCATCATCTATAAACTTCGTCTCTGGCGGTCTCGCCGCTGGTCTTGCGACGGCCATTACAAATCCGTTCGATGCGGTCAAGACGCGGCTGCAGCTTATGCCGGCGAAGTACGGGAACATGATGCGTGCTGTGCGGTTGATGGTGGCGGAGGATGGGGTACGCAGTTTGTTTGGGGGGTTGGGCCTGAGAATCGGACGCAAGGCGCTGAGTTCGGCGCTTGCGTGGACGGTGTACGAGGAGTTGATTCTGAGGGCCGAGATGAGGTGGGCGAAGGACGAGGCGGAGGCGAGACTGTAAGCGAACCAACAACTCGGCGACTGCGTTCTCGCGAAGAAGCGCTTCGCTGCGTATTGGTGTAATGTATGGATGGATGCTATACTGTACTATATATTGTGTATCTGTGATGCAACGATATGAATGGGACCAAGAAACAGGATATCAAATCATCAAATCAAATCATCAAATCGTGTCAATCATATCTGTATCGTATCGTAAATAGCGGAACCAAATCGCAACTCAAGAACAACCAAGACTAGACATATATAATATCTTCTCTTTTCAAGCAACTCCACATCCAAGTGTGAACAGGGAGCAACCCGAGGGCAGTGTCCAAGAAACAAAAAAGAAAAAGCAAAGGGATATAAGTGGAAAGTAAGTGGAGTGAAGCATCTCAAGAAATGAAAGCCCCTAGACAACGAAAATGAATCCGCTCATTGAATCAGTATCAATGCCAACCATATACGGATCGGATCGGACCGGACCATCTACACCGACCGGATTAGAGATGGAGATGGAGATGGGGGTGTATGATGGATGCAAATGCTCAAACGCCGCTGAAGAACAGCCTCCTCCGGCCGGGGCTCTTCTTGCGCACGAGGTACATGCGGTCCTTGTCGCGGTCGTTGACGCGGAGCTCGGTGAGGGTGCTGGAGGACTCGGTGATCAGCTTGCCGCTGTGCTTGTGGTCGTGGCGCTCGCGGAGGCGGCGCGTGTGCGCGAAGAGCTCGTCCTGCAGATCCTCGTCGATCCAGGTCTTGATGACGAGGTAGTTGCCGTCGGCCTGGATGGGGTGGGTGGGGTGGTTAGTCTGACTTGAGTAAGGTAAATAGGGAGGGTAGGGCTATGGTGGACTTACGTCGTCAAAGGCCCAGGGGAGGCGATATGCGTCTAGGGTTTCGGGGAGGAGGTGTCTGCGGTGGACCTATTTGACAGACAGAGTGTTAGTTAGGATGGAGGGTGCTGGAGAGGGCCGACGGCACGGCATAGCATAGCATAGCATACCTTGATCCAAGCAGACCTAGTCTCAACGATCTCCTTGATCTCCTTGATCTCCTTTTTCTCTTCCTTCTTCTCTTTCTCTTTTTCTTTCTTCTCCTCTTTCTTCTCCTCTTTCTTTTCCTCCTTCTTCTCCTCCTTCTTATCCTTCTTCTTCATAAAGTCCGCAAACTCCTCCGGCGTCATCCCGAACTCAAGACGCAACCGCTCCTTGAACTCCTTATCTCGCCTCTCGGCCTCCTCTCGCGCCGCAATGGCCGCCCGCTCCTGCTGAAGCCTCCACTCCTCCACAGCGGCGGCCTTCATCCGCGCCTCCTTAGCCTTCTTCTCCTGCTCGGCAAGAGCATGGCGCGCCTCCTCGTCCCGGATCTCCTTCTTGATCCGCTCTTTTTCTTCTTCCTCGTCGATCTTCTTCTGCAGTTCAACGAGCCGCTCATGCCGCAACTTCTTGCGCACCTCCTCTTGCTCAGCGGCCTCGCGTTCGGCCTTTTCTAGCTGCTGCAGCCGGTAGCGGCGCTCGGCCTTGCGCTTTTCCTCCTCGTTGCGCTCCTGCTCCTCATACCGCTGGAGCCGTCGTAGTCTATCACTCATGCCCTCTTCGTAGCGGTCGTGCTCGTCATCTTTTATAATGCGGACTTCTGTCGCCTCGTTGTTGCGGTCACGGTGGCGGGCAAGCTTCCGCTCAAGCCGCTCGATCTCCTGCTGCTGGCGGAGAAGCTCAAGGTCCTGGCGCTGGTCGTTCTTCTCAAGCAGCCGCTGGTCAATGACCAGGTCAAAGTCACGAGCAGGAGGGTGAAAGGGCGATGCATCCCGGGAGTGGGCAACGCTGGTTGTAGCAGCGCGGGCCCTAGACCGGTGGCGGCGGCGAATGGCCGTCTCGTCGATCTCGTCCTCGTAGGGGTCTAGGTAGGTGTTGTCCTCGAGGTTGTGGGAGGCCGACTCGCGGTGCTGCTTGCGGTTCTTGTTGGAGCTTGTGTTGCGCGAGTCGTTCTTGATGTCCACGATGACAGTCGACGGCTGGGGCTGCACGCGGTCGATCCGCTCGCGGTCTCGGTCTCGCTCGCGGTCTCTCTCACGGTCTCGCTCACGGTCACGGTCCCGTTCTCGGCGCTCGCGGTCGCGGCGAGCACCGGTTGAAGCCGACCGTTTGATATGGACGTCTTCGTAGAGATGGCCGTGGGGGGTGAGATAGGTGGTTGAGCTGGGGCCGTGGCGGGTGCGAGAGATGGATCGTCGTCTAACGTGCTTGCGGGAGCCCTCCATCATAGAGTAATCGGACTCCGAGAAGTCGTCTTCAGAGTCGGTGAGCTGGGTGCGGTGGTGGTAGCGAGGCATTTTGGAGGATGAGATGAGACGGCCACGGGCTAAATAAGGCTCGGCTCGGAAGATAAATATAAGATTATGGCAAAAGGCACACGAGGGCTAATGCAAGGTGGGTAAGATGAGCAGAGTTGAAGGGCAAAGTAGATATGGCCGTGAGCGTGAGTGCTGGGGGCCAAATGGGAAGACGACGAGGGGCAGTGCGGCTGAATGGCCAGGCACCAACCGGATAGAGAGAAGATGCAGCGGATGAAACAGCGATGAAAGACAGCGACAAAGGAATGAGAAGAGAAGGAGGAGAGGATGAGAGGAGGGGGAGGGGAGCGAGGGCTGGGCTGGGCAGCGGTATAGCGGGCGGCTCAGCTGGAGAGGGAGTGGGGGAGTCGGCGTCATTGGGCCATTGGGCGGCTGATCATCTGGAATGACAATGACACTGATGCAGTCAGTGACAGCGACAGACGGTGCTTGCCTGGCGATAGATGAAACTCCTCGACGTCTTGTTTACCGCTGTATCTAGTATTCCTGCCTATAACCAAGGAACAACACGGTCCATCCCGAGTAATCCAAGGTTGGCGGCTTCAGAGTCCTGACAGCACCGCAGGCGAATCGCCGATGACCCACTGACCTCAGCGGCTCAGCCTTGTCCAGTCCAGCTCCCAATCTTGATTTCCAAGACACTGCACTGCGACAATGACATATCCGATGAAAGACCGCGGTTGTACAGATGAGCTGGAATATGCCCACTGCCACTCCGGAGTGCATATGCGATGCTTCAGGCGTCAACATAAGCAAATATTTTCCGGTGCACGCCTAACTGCATTATCAGTCTCCATACCCCGCTGCCAGAATCTAGAACCGAATGCTCCAGATCTCCTCCGCCATCGACGTCAGGAGCCCTGTGCCTGAAACTGGGCCTCTCATCCACCAGCGTAAAATAAGCTTACAGTAAGGTCTATTGCCATGCGCACATATCATTTCTCTCACTTTCGGACAATTTCGACAAAAGTATCGATGGCTAATAGTAACCTTCATTCTCCAGTGCGAAAACAAATTACAGGATAACTACACCGTACACCCCAAGCACTATCTATCGACCGCACGAACACATGCAAAATGAATCAACAGCGCTAAGCAGTCAAAACCGAACCACCGCAACCACCCAGAGACTAGGGTAGAGTCATCACATCATGCCGCCGTCGTAAGAACATAACTAGGTCCAGGTTAGCAAGCGCCCAGCTCAAAAGTAGAATTAGCGAAGCACTCACGAAGTAATACTATCCATCCGCTCTGTCGTTAGCTTCAAGCTGACAGTCAACAGTTCGCGCGCAACGTCCGGCTCCTCATCCCTAAGCGCCTTCCAGTTGTCCGCATCAAGAATCCACGTCACGCAATCCTGCTCCGCCTTGACCGTCGCAGTCCGGCGGGTTTCGCTGAAGAAGGGCAGCTCGCCGCACGGCCGGCCGGCGACAATCAGCTCAAAGTACCGGCCTTGTGGGAGTTCGTACTCTGCGCGGAGCATTCCAGACTCTAGAAGGTAGAATGCGTCGGCAATCTCGCCTTCTTGGAACAAGATCGTGCCCTTTGGGTGAGTTGCGCGGACGAAGAAAGGACATGCAGCGAACCAAAAATCTTCGTTTCGGGAGGTCAAGCCTTGAAAGGTTTGGAGGATGAGAGGGAGAGGCTGGCGCATGGCCGACCATGCTGCTGGGACAAGGATCGCGCTTTCGTCTTCGCTTAGTGTGGTTGTGGCCGCACGCTGGAGGTATTGGTGGCGTGGGGAACCTGAGATGCCATCGGCTGTCTGAGGTCGGCTTTGAGTTGTTGGGACTTCTAGGTTCTGAGGGCTGGCCTTCCTCTTGAGTAGCGCTTCTCGGTGGCTGTAAAAGACATTCAGGTACTCATTCTCGCAATACTCCAGCGCAGAATTCAAATCCTCGAATATCTGAACTCCTAGCTCTGGCTCGAGCAGTCCCACGTTTTGAAGGCTCTTCCCGACATCTCCTTCCACGTCAAGCCCAGAAATCGTCATCCGCACGTTCCTCTTCTTGAGAATTCGATTGATACGGGTGAAAGCCTCAGCCGCCGAGAAGTCGATTCCATACACCCGAGAAACGTCCAAGATAATGAACCTGATAGGAAGCTTACTGAATGCTTCATCTTCGATCAATCCTCGCATCGTGTTTTCCACGTCGACGATTGTGCCGAAGAACAGATACCCGCCGAGTTTGAGTATTAGGGTCTGCTGTCCAGCTTCTTTCAAGTATCGATGTTGGATCGGGGGCCTGCGAACAGTAGACCCAGCGACTTTGCCCGAGTATGTTGCCCGGATGGCGGACTTTCGCGACGTTTGAACAACGAAGCTCAAACATGCCAAGATGATACCAACAAGAATACCCGCAACAAAGTCCCACACACCCATAGTCGCGACAATGATGACAACCTAGAAAGTCAGCCTCATCCATCATGGATCCCTAGCGAGCAGGAATGCGAACTCACCGTCAAATACTCATGCCGATGCAGCTTTCCCCACGTATCGACAAGAGCCTCCTCCATCAATTCAATTCCCAGCAGGAAAATCAGAGCCCCTACTACCATGACGGGAATGTATCCCACAATCACGGGGCCAACCAGCATGATACCCGCAGTTGCTCCTGCAAGCATGACACCAGCTAAGCGAGAGTTGCCGCCACTATCGATGAAGAGCAAGCTATTGGTGTATACGAGGTAATTCTAACCATGTTAGCAAGTACCACGAGAAAGCCGACAGCAATCTTACCTGGATACTACCCGCAAAACCCGAGAGGGCATTCGTAACACCATGGGCAATCAATTCACGGTCGACATCCAGATTATCCTCGCCAGTAGAAATTCCCAGAGCCGGCACGTTGATGGGGACATGAAGAATCCCGAAGAATGTCAGTGCAAACATTGCTGGGATAGTATCGACAAACGCAGGCCAGTCAACGGCCGAAAAATCTAAAACAGTCAGACGGCATCAAAAGGAGAAATGACCGTCGACATACCATAGAGAGTATAAAAGTGGTACCAGGGGTTAGAAGACGACGGAGCATCGAAAACCCAGCCGCTGTTCCGCAACGAAGTCATGGGTATATGCGCAATGAATTTGACGATATAGAAAAACAAACCGACGACAATGAAATAAACTCCGACTAGGTAGTTAGATCTGACGAAACGCTTGAGCACGAGAAGGCCAATCGCAAGAGCCAACGGTGTCACCCAAAGGGGCACGGTGGCCCAATGGAAGAGCTTCTGCATAGTGGGTATATCGAACTCAAATGATCCGGGCAATCGAGCTGATACCTCAAGCCCGGTTAGAACGAGGAAGAATCCTACTCCGCCAATGCATCCAATGAGGATATGCCTCGGGAAGAACCCAATGAGGGAACCAATTTTGCACGTCCCCATTAGGAAGAACACCAGCCCCGTAAGGACGGAGCTGACTGAAAATGCTAGGATCGTGGTGGCTATAACCGACTTAGGATTATCTTGCCCAACGCGGTTTAGAATCGTAAATGCCATCTGATGGAAGAATGGGACGACCTCGATCATCTCGCTCCCGACGCCTCCGCGGAATATCGAGCCTCCACAGGAAAAGACTAGTTGAGCAATGATCGTACTCACGTAGAACATGGATATGCCGTCAGATCCTAGGTGAGAAAATATCGGTTCGCCCAGCGGGAAGAGGATCATTCCGTATGAGAGTGCATCCAGGATGTTCAACAGCAGACCAAGAAATACCGATGGCAGCAGACTCACGGGGTGCACAATACCCTGCCGCCATATTGTTCGGCGATCCCACGACTTCGGATGAGATAGTGTCTGGAAGCATGTTGAGAGCTGCGAGATGGCGCTAGGAATAGCCCCAGGTGATTTTCTTGGAGTGTACGCTTGACTTTCAACATCGCCCGTTCCCCCATAGCTCCTAGATGGTCTCGAGGGCGTCTTGGCTAATAAAGACGTCCACTCCGTGCTCGCATCCTCGTCTTCGGGACCGACGGAAGTAGATGGCCCAAGTGTTTGTCCACCTTCATTGGTCTCATTCCGATCCTCAGTGCTGTCTCCCTGATCTTTATTAACGTTCGAAGACGGGTCGCGAATCAAAGCAGTCAACACCGACGAGCCTCCAGAGTGGATTGTCGGTGTGTGTCCCAAATCTCCTGTTCTATCTGGGCCGGACAGCGACAACGGCCCATCCGAGTCAGCCGAACCGTCCATAGGTCGAAAGATATCCATAGCTGGGGGCAGAGCTCTCGGCTCCCGGGACAAGGCGAGGGAAGCCAATTCCGCCGACTGTTCTCGCAGGCCATGGGAGGAGTAGTGCGCCGGATCTTGAGAACGCATCAGTATAAACCGCTAGCAATGAATCAAGCCGAAGGGTCCTCATTAGGGTATTTACCGGAAGCATTGTGGAAAGAGCGGTGGTAAAACGAGCGACTCGGTGTCCTATAACTTGTCCCTGCGCCTCCAGGCACTACATTCTCAGGCTCCGGCACGCGAATAAAGCAGTTTGGCCCCGCGAGCACATCATCAACTGAGCCCGGTGCGACATTGTCGCTCGATATTTGTGGGGGTTGTGAGGCGTGCGAGTCTGCGCGCTGCCGGCGGCCCAAGACGCCCATTGCTGTCGATGCACGTGTGTAGGTAGAGATAACGGGACGGGTGTTGATTCGCGACTCAATCGAGGCTCTACCTACTTGAGCAGGTAGCTAGGCAGGCGGGTTTCGAATCCTCAGCTCACTTCCCGTTGGCAGTTGGAGGGATGACGCAACTGGAAGAACTCGGACTACGGCGATGAGAGCAATTCGCACTGCCCGGGGCCTGCAGGCGACGACATGAGGGGGGAGGGGAAGTTCAGAGAAGTAGTAGTAGTGTGAAAAGCTGGACAGTCGACGGAACGACCCTCAGTGCAGTCGTGGGCAGTTCCAAGCTTTGGTGGGTTAGCAAGGCTGTTATCGGCGAATTGAGTAAAAAGTCTTATCTGGGGGGGTCTGGATGCTGGCGGGGCCCACTTGGTTCCTGCCCGCCGCCAGAGGGAGGTCGGCACTGCGACGGGGGTCCATGGAGATTAGATAGAGTCAAGAGACAGCCTCCGGTCTCGGTGTCAAACATATGATGACTGTGATTGCAGACTGCAGTACCTTGTGCACTGTACTGGATGAAACCGACAAGCTTGTCGGAGATCGGCCGATGAAGCTACAGTAGTCTAGCTAGTGCGGAAGTGCGGCAGTAGTAGTGCAGGAATAACGTCGCACCTGCTCGACTTGCAGCGATTGGCACCTCCACTTAAGCAGCCAAGCTCCCCCCCGCGCAGTGAGCCAGTTAGTCATGGAATATACCTAAGAAAGCAGAAACCGATATCCGGCACGGACTCCGATTCCCGTCTACTCTCACGTAAATTGGCTATTAAACACGATGCGATAAGAGATGGTCTGCAGTAGTCTACGGTCTACTGCGAACGGCGTATGTCTAGCCGCTAGCGCCTCAGAAACAACAAGGGTATCACGAAAATCAATCCCAACTCCAAGATGGCGTCGTACGTAACCACCACCGCCGCTAAGCACACACGTCTGCATCAGACCAGGGCGCATCAACTAAGCCGTTCCAGGAAACCCTGCGCAATCAGCCGTTCCACATCGCCATGTCGCACGTACAGCTGGCTGTTCTTCGTCAAGTTGATCACCCTGCAGGTGCAGCAACACGTTAGCCACGCAGAACACACAAACAGAAAACGAGGCAGGCGCAAGGCACCACAAAGTATCTCAGATGTCTGCTGCCAGCTGGGGCGGGAGAGTACATTACATACCCATACTCCGTTTGGATCTCGCCTGCATCCCGCAAGACCCTGACATCGATAAACAGATCCTTCGGCGGCTCAAGGCTCCCCGTAAGATCGATGTCCGTCCACTGCCCCTTATACGTAGCGAGCATGTCGCTATACTGCCGAAAGTACTCTTCCTCCTCGGGGCTCAGCGAGCTCTCGTTCCCGCTCCCACCCTGTAGTCCTGTGCTGTGTGAACTCTGCCCCCCGGCTTGTCCTTCATCGGCCCATGTCACGGCTGCCTGCTGCTGCTCTAATACATCGATTCCCTTCCAGCATAGCTCTTCTAGTTTTTCTGTGCGCACGCGATGGTAAGCTAGGAGGCAGCGCTTGTTGCGCCGGATGCAGAGGTGGTCGACTAGGAGAGCGCACGCAACGGCGGGTTCTTGGGATGGGTTGAAGGAGCCTTCGAAGGGGGCGAGGAGGTGGGCGAGATCACGGTCCAAGTCGCGGACTTCTCGGGCGACGGTCCGTACGAGCTCGGTTTGGTAGGGTGGGAGGTGGGCGAGCGATTGGGTCCGTTTCGCGTGTTGGACCTGGAGATGAATTATTGTTTAGCGAGATCGGAGTCCTTCCTGGGTGTTCCTCGGGCATCGCCGAAGGATGCTTGAGTCTGGACATACCAGCTTATTGCCCAATTCTCCGTACATTGTGTCAACCGGTGGTGTTCAAGGCGAGGTCGTTTCGTGGACGCGTTTTCGAGGTGTAATTGCGGGCAAGTGACAGCTGCGATGGGATTCGGGTCAATCAAAATTCAGGGAGACATGTGTCTTGTAGGATCGTGTGGTTTGATCGGGAAATTTGGTGGTTGAGGGGTGTTGATGGATCTCTCTTTGTCTTGACCTTATCGTGTTCATCTTGCTGCTTTAACAGCTAGCCCCACGTGATACTGTGGGATTTCCGGAGCGCACGACGTTGTGACTTCATGGTTCTTTGATGCTCTTGAAGTTTTCTCGATGATTTGTCCCTGTATACTGCCCGCAGGTACGCAGATGCACAATTTTTCCGGCATTCTGGTTAATCTGTTGACGTCGACGTGTCAGGGTTCTTGCCCTTGAGTAGTAGCCAGACTACAGCACTACAGTCGATGTCTTGGGTCCGGCCAATTCTCGCTTTGATCCGTGCTGTGAAGCTGGCCCTAGTCCCCATGAGATCGTTAATTTTAGGAGCTTTAATTTTAGGAGCACGAGATTCAGGGAAACGGGTTCTAGTCTAGATAAGGACCAATTGGTGCATTGTACCATGCCCTAAACCGATATACCTCTATGTGACAAGTGCGAGAAAATACCACCCAAAATGACCAGGAGAAAAGCAGACCAACGCCCAGATGCGTTCGTGAGGAAGCAATAACAAATTGTAGGGGGGAAGGTATATCACTCTGAAGAAAGAAAGCAGGGAGAAAACGCATCGTCCGTACGCGAGACAAAGACCACCCAACATTACCGTCATGCAAAATTTTTCATAGCCTGGAAACTTCATTCGCGAGCTTCTCTAGGCGGCAGAGTAAAGGAATGGAGGACAAGCTAATCCATGTACCAGTGTCCAGCAGGGTCATCCAGCTCGTCAATAGTTACATGATTCGGAAAGTAAGGTGTCACTCAGTACCCGCTGTTAGGGTGGTTGAGCCAGCTATCGAATTCACCGCCGGCAGGCTCAAGCGCCGACCCTTGGCCTGATTCCCATCCCTCGTGGCCCTCCATGCCTGGTTGCATGTGTGGAACGGCAGAGTACGGGTTCGGGCTGGGCTCCATGGAAGCCTCGAAAGGAGCATAGACATTGTTGCCGGAATCTTGCCATACCGGGTACTGGGGGTGGTGCCCGTAGCCGTGGCTCCCGGCTTCATGGTGCATTGCACTGCCGGGGTAGTCAAGCAATGCAGGGTCGACCTGGCCGCCTGGTTGTCCCTGGGGTTGGAGGAGGTCGTGGTGAGCTGCGCCGGGCACGCCAGCGAGGGTCGTCGACGCGGCATAGTGCATCTCTTCTGGGTGATGGTGGGGCTGCATATAATGGGAAGGGTCGGAGGTAAGCATCATTCCTGATGGTGGTCTGGCGGGATGGCTTGTTGGCCACGAATGGGGAAAGCCGTATTCAGTCGGCAGGCCATGGTCGCCCAAGTCAGGAGGTGTCGGATGCCCGCTGTTCCACCCGTTGCCAATCTCAGGGGAGCTGAAGGTGCTGAGGCGGCTGATATGACGCGGGGCTGGGCTGCCCTCTGGCGTGCCGCCGAATTCGCTTCCAAAGGAACGAGTGTCGTCGATCGTGGAACGCTTCCTCTTATCCTTTGCTGGCGTGAACTTATAACCAGGGTGTGCTTTCAAGTGATTTCGCTTCTCAATCATCGCCAGTCGCTCATACTTCGCTCGCGTCTCTGGCGTTTCCTTATTCCAGCTGACGCCCGACGCAGACGAAACCACTTGGTGATTCTGTTGTCTGAAGTACTCTTTGACCCGGTCGGCGTACGCCGAGCGGTAGAGCATAAAAGAGTTCATGGGCCTGGGGATCTTCCCGTCCTTCTTATGTATCTCGGCAAGGCGTTCCTCAACCGGTCGGTTGACATGTTTGTCCATGTCCTTGATAGGGATATGAGTCATGTGTTGCGTCAAGATACTCAAGGGCTCGGCTAAGACAAATGCCGGGTCGGTATTACTGCGGTTCTTTGCCCTGCGTCGCTGCTTGGGTGACCTCAGCACTCGCGCTCTTGTGGTGCTCGACCTCCGCCCCGGCGATGGCCATCTGCCGGACGCTGTGGAATCAAGGCTCCCAGAAGCAAAGCCATTATCGGTTGGTGGCGTACTGACCCGGGCACCATTGTGCATCATCTATGTTTGCATTAGCACTTGCCTAGTCCTGAATGTCCAACGACGAGAATCGCCGACTCACCGAATGATGCAGCGATGCATTCGGAGGATAATCACTTGTGGGTGCGTATCGGATGTTCTGCCAGAGTGTGTTAGCGCATGATAGACCAGGTAGCGTGTTTAGTTCTCAGGCACTTACAATACCTACCGCACTGTGCTCGTTGAAGGACTCATCGTTGCCTTGTCCAGCGCCTGCATAGGGTTCCGGGGTGCCGTACATTGAGTACATATCACCCAGCTGGGAAGCGTCAGAGGCAAAGTCGCCGTCGTTGGACTGAGGAGGAGAAGGTGGGGGATTGCGGAGAAGTCGATGCTGCATGGTTTTATGTTGCGGGACGTGGTTGGCGTTTGTATCGCCACGAAAGAATGCTCTTCTCGTTAGTCGACTGAGGGTCAACTATGCTCTGGGACTCTGGATGGTCTGGCACTGTCGATGGCTAGTCGAGATGGCAGATGAAGCTGTCAAGCCCCTGGTGATGGAATTGAGAGGGGAGGGTTCGGTCAGAGCGGGAACCGACTGAGACAGGCAGCAATCGTCTTATCCGTGGACGGCTAAGCTAAGACAAAAGACTCAGGATCTCAACCAGAGTGGAAACTGAAGCCTGGGACTAGTTCAGGCTGGAATGGGGTGTGCAAATGGAGAAAAGGTCGGAAGAGATGGCAGCAATGGAGACAGCGATAGATCAACAGATAGAGAGTTGTTGATGGAGCGGGCTGGAGGAAGAGCGGGAGCAGGAGATCAAGACAATGAGAGGCGGAGAGACAAGACGAACAAGAGAGCTGGCTATTGGTGCCTTATGAAAAGGCGGAGGAAGGGAGAGGAGGGGTTTGTGTTGTGGTGATGTTGTTGGCTGGCGGAGGTAAAGACAGAGGTGGATATCAAGCTGCTTAAGACTGCAGTGCAGATATGCGGCGTTCGTCTTCTGGCAGCACAACCATGGACGCACTAGTGTCTGGCTGCAACACTGCTCTACTGGAAATCAACAGCCTGAGAATTAAATCTGGCGGTCGTGATGCTGGTCTTTGTCAGTTAGCCTGTTACCAGACTCCTGGGACCTCGTTTCTTTTCTTTTGGGGATAATTTGATTTCTTTAATCTCTTTTTATTTTTATCCCCCTCTCTTTTTTTCGTTTTTTGTGATTGGACCCTTGCGACGTTTTCTGTCTGGGATCCATCCAGCCTGCCCTCCCCTAATCGTGCCTCTACAATGGCCTCAGTAGTCTCACCGGTTGTTTCCAGTCTGACCCTGTCAGGGCCATTCTTTGTGCCAATCCTGCCTATGTTTCTAGAACTCTGGGGCGAAACCCTCTGCCTGCCAAATCCGGCTTTGCTGACTCCTCAAACCCGTACCCCGTACTGCTCCAGGTCTTAATTTAGGCGCAGGGCTCGCGCGAGGGCACCGAGGGCATGTTCTGTCGATTAGCACCTAAGAATAATCCCCAGAGAGGCTGTGACAGCTTATTTCGGCGACCTCCTGCCGCGGGGCTATCTGGGCTGTGGCCCTATGGCTCGCTCTGTGGGCCCGTCTGCGCCAGACCCTACTGTAGGTACGAACGAGGCACTAGAGGGCCTGACCATGACAGGCAGTGGACCTATCATCGGCCACAGGCGAATTAATCGACGATACGGAATGATCGGGGCGGCCAAGAAAGTCAAATGATGCATCAAATGGGAAGCATAGAGGCGACTGCTCTGTAGGTCGCAGGACAGATGGGATTGGGGACTGTTGTCCGAATGCAGACAAGTCCCTGCGTTGGGCGAGTCAGATGGTGAATCTAGATAGATGATCGACCTTGTCTCGGCCGTCAGTTCTTATCGCGGCCGCAGTCGTGGCTAGCACTAGTACCCCCAGAGTACCGAACTTAGCGGAGTATACAGACTGACAGTGACAGCTGGGTGGCGGGGCACCCCAGAGTGCCAGACCGGCCATCTAATGGATGCAACCTGAACCTTGGGTCTTCATCCAGACTTCTGTCCGCGCCCACGTTCTTGATGAACGTCCCCGACCACGAGTTCGTAAGATCTAGGCGGGGTCATTCGCCCGTCCGACTGCTTGTACGTCCGTACGGCGGAAAGAATAGGTGGAGCTCTGTGCGGCTGGCGATCACCCTCCTACAGTTCTCCACCATGAACGCTCAGACTGACAGCGGAATTGGCAGCTCGTACGGATACCCTAAACTGGGTGATGGATCCAGGAGATGTGATAAACTGAGACATTCAATTGGGCTAGCCGCAGAGGTCGATTGAGTACCTACTCCGTAGGTACTCCATAGAGGAATACGTGCTGTGCCACTGCAGTGTCGGCTGGGGGCGAAAACTGAGGGGGATTTTCTTCTCCCCACGAAAGTGACGAAACTTGGTACGGGTGCCGACAGATCTGATGTTTGATAGGAGAATCCAAACAGAACGCCGCCCATGGTATTGGCATTGCAGCCATCGCTACCAATTTCGCGGGCAGCAGTAGCGGATGCAATGGCTGATCTCAGCCAGGGAGCCAAAGTATACAAGACTACCGTGCTAGTAGTGACGCGGAGGGTCAGGGCGAGCAGAACATGAGCAGCAGTTCCAGCCGCTTATTAACAGCGGACCCACTGCAGTTCATCTCGATGACACCGTGCTAATTTGCCATGTGCCGCTGATTGGCTGCCCATTGGCTGGGGCTCCGTTTTCCGGTCACGCTATCATTCGCGGGCTGGCCTAGCACCAGCAGATCATCATCGATCGCTCTATCCCTCTCGCAGCCATAGTACCTTGCTCTAAGAAGCAGGGGAAGAAGAGCAGTCATGACACTTACTGGGATCTTAAACTTTCGGCTCTGTCTGTCGCAGCATCCGTGCATAAACAGTATCCTAGGGTAGCCATCGGGCATTCGGGGACCACTGGCCAGCTACGCCGTAGTCTTCGATCTCCGACGAGCATCAAGCCATGAACGCGACACCAGCCAAGCCAACTCCGCAGTTTGTAACACCATCGAGAGTTTCTTGCTCTGCCTTGCGGCTCTGGCCCCTGTAGGTGCGGTTGCGAGGTCACCTGGATGTCTGCAGTAGTACTCTTCTGCGACCTGGAACGCTACGAGGCCTGGCCTACGCCAGCGAGTAGTCGCAAGTACCTTCTTGTATCGACGCTCCCTGTACCTGTATAGACCCTACTCGAACTTCAAACATGCACCATAGCAGAATCTGGGGAGGACGTTGACCAAAGTCCACTACTGCGGATGCAAACTCCGGCGCCAATGACGCCGGGGCAACTCTTGCTCTCGTCTCTGGATCGCTTCACACTTTCCCCGAACCCCGACTAACTTTCCACTTTCCTTTCCCCAACCCGACCTCGACAACAGCGACTTCTAATTCGTTTCTCGAGGCCTCTCATCCTGACAGCCGTGGAATTGACAGGCTGCATGACACTGGCCCACTCTTGGCGGCAAGGTTTGCGTCTCGACGCCGACGACTCGAGACCGTCTTGGGGTGCTTATCTTGTCTTCCCCGTGGCGCCTGTCATCCCTGTCCAGACTAACCCGTCCCAGCATAGGCTGCGATCTCCAGTTCCTTCGCTCGAGTGTATCTCAATCACGTGACGCCTATTTGTGTTGGCTTTGGGGAACTCGTTGGTTTTCGGCAAGTGTAGGTGCCCTGGTCCGGTAGCCCGACGAACTGCTCGAGGTCCTCACATGAACTGCTGTTTTAGGTACAGGACCCGGTTCGACAAGCGCACATACTAACTACTCACGACCTGGCCCGCAGCTCATGTACTACCTTCTTGCCAGCCGCTTCGCCCTACGAGCGACTACTATTGGGCCCGACAGCAGCACCTCCGCATGTGGCGACCACTCATACTTTTGCCAAGGTATATCATACAACGGAACGGGAAAACAGTGGTGCGATAGCAGAGTAGTCCTCAGGGCGTGGTTGGACGATATCGGACTGCTCGTGGTAGACGACGATGCACCAACATCATCGCCCTGACCCTTGGATCGGGGTACCGTGCTGCCAAAACCGTCCCCAACAGCATCAATCTCACCGCTGTTGATCCTCAATCCAGCCTCTGGGCGCATCCATTGTCTGTGAGGTCGCTGGTGCAGCAGAACAGCAAATGTGGTGGAGGCTTAGAGGCCGTTAATGCATGGCGGCAGGTGCCCGACCCACGATCTACGGTTCTGCGGCTGTCAAAACAACATATTGACGTCTCGAGGAGATTGGGTCATTGGATGACTTGCGCAGGAACGAAAGAGCTAAGTTGGCCCCGCGGCCACTTTTCTTTGTCCTCGTTCCAGCAACCGTACAGGAACGGTCCTGGAACGCCAATAGAAGAACTCTCTTTCCTTCTTTTTCTTCCAACGGCTTGGGGCCAGAATGTGCATGAACTACATGCCACTAGGGAAACTTAATCCTTCAATTTGTCGGTCTAGCGATTTATCCGGGGTTGGTGGTGCTAGGGTCCTGTCTTCGAAGACCTCGTCTTCACAACCCCCCTATATCCGACTTCGGCCGCAGATCGGACTATAGCTCTTGAGGAACCGACATCTTGGAGACCTGGATCCTTTTGTACAACAACAACCAGAGCAAGGGCTATTACTGCTGCGCATCTTTCCCTCCTAGGAAGATGCACGCAGAGCCACGCACGCCATTACGAGTCATGGCGTTACTCACAACAGCCTTCCGCTGGTAACATGATTGATGCCAATGCCATGTGCATTCATAGTAACCATGGGCAGCAGTCTACGAACTTCCTCACCCCTCGACAGATCGTCTCAACCATGGTTGGCTTGACCTTCTAAAGCGTTCTAGAAAAGAATTAGGGCGTTCGGCGGACGCCAGACAGATGCACCTTCCCAAATGCGGCCTTCGATCTGCTCACGGTCCCCTTAAACTGTTAATCTGGGACATTTTTTGGAAGGTCTGCTGACACGCCAGGGCGTCGAGTGATCGAATCCCACCGTACTCAATCCCTCTCGCCGCGTCTGACCTTGATTTCTTGAATTGTCTTGTCTGTTTCAAGAGGCCTTGTTGCTGAAACAGCAAAGATGTTCTGGCAGGCTAATATTACCTACGCTTCCCGTCATCTTTTGTTTCTTTGATAGCCCCTTCCGTGGTTGAAGCACTGCGCCTCGTTGCATCTTGAAATACATTTTCTAGATATGCGGGGGGGTGCTTTTTTTAGCTAGTTGCGCCTTTCTATTCCCAGAACCGTTATCTTCGAAGGTCTCGAAGATATCAGATGGCGTGGACCATAGGGCTCGAATCTTCATAGTCCTCGAGTCCCTGGGCGGTGCAAGGCCCAGGGCTACCCAGCCCCTAGTTTCATCCAGAAGCCGTGCCAAACGAAGGCCAAGGCATTCCAGTCTTACCAAAATCTTCTTTTCCAATCGTGACTATGAGCAAGCGATAGCCGACGGACTGCCTGCTAGCAGAAGGACAGTTCGCCCCTTAGGCCTATCACATCATCTGATATTGGACCGGTGTCTAGAACAGCGGAAGGCAAGTCGATCCGGGTTCCGAAGCAGTACATCTCGCAGGTTCGAGGGTCCATAGGTCACAGTCGCTAAATCTCGAGCCTCGGGCCTCCAGTCTTGTTAAATTGCAGGGTCGGGCGGTATACTCCCTGATTCTGAAGTCATTCGTGACCCCCGGGCTGTTGCATATTTTATCGCTCTTCTGCCAATGATTCTACTTGGAAAGAGGGTCCGACCCGTACGCACAAAGTAGCAAGCGTGGCCCCCAAGGAGATAGACATTACAGATCGGCATGACATCAAACGGCTGCCTCTAGGAATACAGAGTATACGGCGCTTCATTCGGTCTTGTGTCACGAGCCTCGGCGAGCTCTTGCGGTAAGGCAAATCCTCCTAGAAGGCTGCACATTCTTCCTTATGACATAACGCGCATTCAAACGTGGACACGGGCCCTTCCAGTAACTTGGTGATTAGGCTTTACAAGTCTGCGGCAGATTGTCGGTGGGAGACTACTAGTTACTGCACCCTGCAATAGAGAGGAGCTCCTCCTCATGACCGTCAAGGACTATCTACACCGATGGGGCCGTTGAGTGACTCAAGAGCTGCATCTGTCAAGCCACTAGGTATAGATCAGGCATTCAGACATGGATGATGCCAGTTGATGCAGGCTGGACAGCGACTGAGAGGTTACATCCAACACTTCTACCGCAGTGGCTCTATCTCATTGGTGCCGCCCATGATCGATCGCACTGGGCAGTCTGCCCGCGTCCCTCTCCCAATCTCCGCATGGTTTTCCAGTCACGTTGACTTCCTATCTCCTATGTTCCTCACCACATGCCTGACTAGCGCGTAGTCCGAACGACTTTCGTGATGCTATGGGTCCTGCGAGGCCAGGCAGGACGGAGTACACGCTCCCAAGTCATCACAACCAACGCAAGCCCACTGCGAGGCCTTTTATCGGCTTAGCCGTGAAGCGAAAGAGGCCAACTCTGATCAGGGATAATAATGACATTCGAAAGTGAGATGGAGATCTGCCGGAGCATAGCGAATGGTGGCAACCACTCATATCCCCGGAGTTCAACAGGGGTCATTCCCAACGGGTGTAGGGCCGAAATCCGGGCTACACGAGACATCGAGTTCGCGTCAGTTAGCCTTGTCAAGTGTCGCTGGCGGTCTACGGAGTATGCGCAGGATCCATGGTCAGTCGATCTATGTCTGCCGTTTTCAATTATCGACATATTCTAGAGCGGGTATCGCCTCCGATCCGTGAAGCTGCTCCGTACGGCGGATGGTGGAGTATCTTCATCGATGCGAAGAGGAGATCAATCGGATAGGAGGGCGGGGGTAACTTCCCCGTGCGCTGTCATTTCAAGCTCTCTCTTTGTTGAGGGAAATGATCCCGCCGCTGAGTGCCGATCGTCGTCTTTGCCTATCATATGACGTTCCGCAAAGCCAGAGTACATAAGGTCGAGCATGCCTATCTTGTCGGGTATCCGCATATTTTACGCGCCTTGAGAGCGAATCTGTGGGAGTCGCGCGCCGGCGTGGTGCTGCTAATTGGCGGCATACTTAATCTCCTCGCTGGACACGGCACCTGACACATACACCAAATGCGCAGACAGCGCACGAACCTCCGATGACCCTCTTCTGGGTAGTTAGAGTTAGATAGGGTATGCGCCAGCTTGCCCCAAGTAAGCACCTTACTCTCTACTCAGATGGGCGCCGTTGAGATTCCTGTTTTCTCAGCTTCAACTTGCTCCAACGTCCAGACTAAACTCCTCGCTCTATTTTGTGGAGACAAGCGGCTATGACGGACAGGTGATAGAAGTTCAATCACACTGGAGTGTGCTCTAAGCTGCGGGCAATTACCGAGCGACTTCGGATCACACGCTTGACGGTGGACACTTTTTAGGTTCGATCTCTCTGCCATGATCGGCCGGCTACGAGTGGCTGTCAGTGGCGGCGTAAGCGTCAGTCAAACTGTTTCGAATCCCTCAGCATGTCAACGACATCACTGTCTGCCTAACCAGGTCGACCGTCGCTGTCGGCGGACGAGGACTTGGGGGGAAGACAGGGCAAAGGGGCTAACGCATCCGGCTCGGATCCTTAGAACCTTAGCGGACTGTGCCACTGGCGCGCGCTGTGGGGATGGATCGCGAACTTGTTAATCGCAACCGGTTTTTGCCCTGGGCTGGCCAGACCCTCGTTGGATTCGGTTTATTGAATTGACAGCGTGACGGACACACTAGCGAGGACAATCTCGCTTGAGCATTGAGACTGATTGGACCAATGGATTACAGTTGGGCCTGAAGCTGGACCCCTAGGCCCCTCACTTGTCACTAGGAGGCCGCGGCCCTCGTTCCCCTAGTCCAAGGATTTTGAGTGCGATTGTCCTGCGGCCGATGATTTACATCCATTGTCAGGCTCTTTCATCCGCTCTTGCACGCCATGGGGGCAACGGTTAGTAGCATGGCAGGCCGGTCACGTGTCAAGTTTGCAGTGCTCCATACTCCATAGAGATACGTGAATCGCCCGAATTCTCCCATTCTCTGGCGATGAACTCTGTTCAAGCCGACCTAGAAAATAGGGCAACAAGCCCATGGTACTTTCTCGAGCTCAGCTTTGCAAAGATAGACGAAGGTTAGCTTCGGGTGTTCTGGGATGTCCGGTGGAACCGGGGGCTCAATTGCGGTAGCAGCTGAATATACGGAGTAGTCCTCAGCTCAGCGCAACTCCGTACGAATTCCAAATCTAGGATGCTTGGTTCTCAGCAAGCTGCCTATCCGGAGTCCGAAGACCTAGCTGAGCAGAGCCAAAATCGCCGGAAACGGAGCTCCGGCCTCCCGCAAGGCTTTAAACCAATCAGGGCTCGTCGTCGGCGGACGGGGGCATCGGCGGATCGCTGTCACAGACGCCGATGGACCTCGGGCCGGGGCCGCGAATCAGGCTTAGCGTCGATTTTAGGCCAAGTGGGCCGTCTCCACTGTGATGACCTCTTACGGTCTTACGGCCGTAAGTTCACGAGTACGAGTACTGAGTACTTTGGACAGACGGCTTGAGGGGAAACGAGACGAGAGTGATGACACTGCGATACTCAGTCGTGAGTTCAGTGGCTTTTGATAATCCGTCCCGTGGCCATTTGCGTACTCACTAACCATGATTGTAGATGTAGGCGAGTACGTACGTAAACTCGGAGTATGCATACTTGTCGCAGTGCATCTGCATAAGGTTATGCATGCAAGTCCGATCTTGGCTGTATGATATCACAGTATCCTGCAGTATACCTCGAACTTACTCTATACTTCCAGTGGCTGTAGCTTGTAAGTGACCCTGCCCTTTTACACTGATAGCTTTGAAGGCCATCATGTAATACCTCCTAGAAATCCAATACCTCTTCTCCAAACCGCCTCACTATATATTTACCCAGAAGGCAGGGTTAGCCATCGACCTGGTTCACAATATATATATATTATACTCGCATGAACTCGCATGAACTCGCAGCGCGAAGCTGAGCTCCATTGTTGGCTGCCACTATTTCACAATCGCAGTCGATTTAGCCCCCAAGTCGAAGCATGCATGCTATCGTGGCTAAGTGGGCAGATCCCTGCTAGGCTGCCTGCATGTTTGCTTATCCCCAGGCCCAGCTCTCCAGCTCCCGCGCGCTCTCACTCTCTCAGTCTCACTCTCTTTCTGATCAAGGCTCATAATCGATACATGTGTCAAGCCTTGGAATGGAGTCAAGGCTGTGGGTGAGCCGAAGAGCAGGCATGTATGCACTTATCCGTCACTACCAGCACACTCGACAAGCCCTCATCTCATGATGGGCAGGTAGACCCAATAAGACATTCATTGCAGCCCAAGACATCTCTCCTCGAGACACCAGATACGGAGTACACGAAGCGTGCCAAAAGCAAAACTCGGACCCATGTTTGCTCACTAACACAACAAGCATGCATGCATGCATGCAGGCAGGCAGCCGCCCGCGAGCCCTGCACCCCGCTGAGAACAGAGACATTGTCTGACTTGCTATCCGCCAGGTTTGCTTTTTGACCTTATCTTACCTACCTACGGGGTACGGAGCACAGCACGAGCCACGAGCACGGTGCGGGCCTCACCGATCGATGATCGTCTGTGCGTCTCTGAGCAAGGATCAGGGGAGGGGGAGACTGAGACTCATGCAGGTGTGCCTTATACGTTCAGTCAGTCGCCTTACGTCTAAGCTACTGGTGGAGTCCGGACCGGAGTATGGTGTACTCCGCAGGAATCGCTCAGAGGATCCGGATAGTATGTGCAGGGATTATTGGGAGCTGAGAGAGTTAAAGCTCGGGTGAGGGACTTGGTCTGTGCTGTGGACGTAGGTATGGGTACCGTACTTACTGCTTCACTCGCACGCAAAGGCAGTAGGAGCAGGCATGTCCTCTACATACCACACCACAGCCGTGGATCTGACACTAGGTGAAGACACCCAGACTCCTACACGAGAATCAGCATCCATGGATACCCGATACCCCAAAACAAAGCGGTGCAGTTGCCTCCTCCTCCAGCTGCACCTACCCTATCAACCGTAGACTTCGTGCCGTCATCAACTCCAAGTGGCAGCCGCAATGGGGCCACACTAGGGCAGAAATGTAATCCAGGCCAGCTAGACTGAACCAGACGTGTCCGCATCTAGGATCCCAATCCACCACCACCTGCAAGCATCCGAGTCGGAGGGTCTGTCTCAATACGTCTCTCCGCGTCTCAGCATGCCCGCTAGACTACGGGGTACGAGGTACGGGGTATGGGATAGGAAAATACCTCGACCTCAAGGACCAAGACTTCCAAGCCCAGATCCGATCCGATCAGCAAGCATCACATCCCAGCCATCCATCCGTACAACACCAGATACCGAAAGCGCTCTGCACGGCAGCGGCACTGCACCTGCACCTGCACCTGGAATGGCTCCCTGCTGCTGCTGCTGCTGCTGCTGCTGCTGCTGTGCTGTGCGCCCCCGACACGAGCCTGTGCCACAGCTGCAGCCCGAATTGAAATCCATTATGCCACCCTTGTAGCGTGGGCCGTGGGCGCGGACACCAAAGTACGAGGCTGCGGGCTGCGGATGCACGCTTCGAGTCTCACTCTCGCGCATTACTCTACCAGTCTGTGCCCCCTGCTCTGCGCCCTGCAGCAGCAGGTGCGGCAGACGGGATGGATGCACTAGCGGTAGCGGTAGCAGGGCAGGGGTGTTTGCTTGCTAGGGAGACTAGACATGCAGCTAGATCGTTAGGCGGCCCCAGCGGAGTGGATAGACTACCGGACGTAGCTACATACATAATGGGATTATGTATCCTGCCCCGGTCCCCCGTAAGGGTGGTGGTGCATTAGCGGTGCGTGCTAATGCGACTACTTTCCTTCCTGGTGGGAGTAGAATGTTTTGGTATGGAGGTTAAAAGGAAGTCTAGAGCTCCAGTCGGTTGTCCTAAAGCAGTGAATGTGGGTAAGACAATGACGATTAGACCTTGATTTTGATAAGACACTAGATTGCCAGGTATAGGTGCCTCATGTATGCGAACTCCAGCCATGCCAAACCAGGCCATACCAACGCCAACCACTACGCCTGTATAGCCGATTCAATCCGTTCCATCCTTTTGCATATGATCTATGTGTAAATGCATGCATGCATCCGTCCGAGTCGACCTGTTGGTACACCCAAACTGGGTGAAACACTGAAAGTACCAATTGTCAAGAAGCGAAGTGAGAATTGAGGGAAGGAAAAGTGGGCGCGAAACAGAGAAGCTGACAGCAGAAACAGAAAAAAAGTAAGCATCCCATTCCACCCGTGGTCCGGGTCCACCCTTTCAAAAGATAATCGTACGAATCCGTCTATCACGTCGATAGTTTCGAGACAACGGGAGGCTGCCGTCGCAGTGTCTCAAATGCTGTCGTTCAATTAACCTCGATGGGAGTACCCACTACTTCCCGTCAACACAATCAGCTTCACCGATTTGTCACTGCTAATATTTCCGTAGCGGAGCAGGCTAACGTTTCGCGGACGAGCACAGACCCCAGACCAGACCAGGTCGGCGACTGGACCCACATAGCTAGCTGGACTGGCAAGCTTCGATCAATATTGGAGATCACGAATTATGATTAACATAATGCGGTAGTTCGATTGAGGTGGTGAATTGAAGAGATGGTTCAATCGATGCGATATCTAAGGACGCGAACTATCAAAGCCTGGCTGTGTTGGCTCAGGCTTCGGAACCAGCGGCGACGGTTCCAATGGCGGGATGCGATTGATTGACGGCGACATGGCATGCTGGCCATTAGCATGCGACAAATGGCTGTGTAGTCCCATGGCGTTCTCTCTCTGCCTGCGCTCCTCCTGCTCCGGCGTCATGCACTTCACGGGCGGCGGAATTGGCGCGTCCGGTGAGCTTCTGCCCATCAACTTAGGACTCGGCTCTAACCTTTGCACGGGGGGCAAGATTGGTGCTCCTGCCATACCCCCGGCAGTCAAAGGCCGTGGTGATTGTTTGGTAGGGCTCAGTCCGGAAAGGAGATGGTGCGAATGCGGAGACGTAGCCCGGTTGGCGGTAGGTGTCGCCGCAAACGAACCGTTTCCGCTATGAACTGACGAGAATGAAGCGTGATGTCCTGTGCTGGGACGCGGTGTTTGATGTTGCCCATGCGGCGTCCATGGCGTCGGACCGGGGGCGGGACCGTCGGACGAAGCCATGGGCGGAAATCCGGCGAGAGGGCCAACGTCACGGTTGCCTTGTGTCGGGGACATGGATGGTCTGTTCTGGATGGGTGATGGGAGGGTCGGGCTGTGGATTGAGTGAGAGGATGAGGGTCGTTGTGCGAAGGAAGGAGCGGGAGGGAGAGGGCCACGGCCATTGGGGACAAAATGGTGAACAGGAGGCAGCTTCGGCTGCCCTTGAGAAGGAGCAAGCCCGTTCACGCCCTTTGATGGAGAAAAGGGAGCTCGAGAAGGGCTAAACGAGGGTGCGTATGAGGACTGAGGTCGGCGTTCAGGAGAGGCAAGCAATGGAAGATTGGTAGATTGTGGCAGAGAGGGCTGCTTGGAGGGTGACCCATTGGCTACCGCATCCTCCTCGTTTGTAGGTGGAATGGCTTTTGTTTCTGAGTGACCATCGGCGGTGGACGGCGAAGACCCAACCTTGAATTTGAGCGGCGGTAATTTTGGGAGTTTCGCATCCTCCTCGCGACGTTTACAATCACGGCAGACGAAATGAAAGTCCTCGCGCTCAGCCTCCTCTTGTTTGATTCCTAGGCACTTGCTGTGTTGCCATACATTGCAGTTCTCGCATGCGACACTATGCGAGCCATCGTCCTATCGATGTTAGCATAAATAGAGCATTGGAATGTCACACTTACGATATTCTCCCCGTGAACGCCACAGCCGGAGCAGTCGAAGATCCACTGGTCTTCTTGAGAAAGATCCTCCAAGTTCTTTCGCTGCTTCTCCAACTCAGCCTTGAGCTGGCGTTCGGAGATCCGGCTTTCTCCTCTTTCGAGCTTCTTTTGCTCCTCCTCGATCCTTTCCAGCTCCGCCTCGTGCAACACGCGTTTCCTCTCACGATCCTTGATCCGTTGCTCGCGAGTCATGATACGTGAATGCCGATCATTCTCCATCTTCTTCAGGCGCTCTTCCTCCATGCGAGCGGCCGTCAATTCTTCATCCCGCTTCTGCGCTGCCTCAATGGCTTCCCGTTCATGTCGCTCCTTCTCGCTCTTCTGGGCAAGGCGACTCGATCTCTTAGCGCCAGCGATGAGTTGAAGGTTGACAAGCTCCTTTTCGCGCTTGACTTTTTGGCGCTCCTGGGATGCTTGCTCCTGCTCAATGATCGGAAGCACTTGCTCTTCAATCCTGTCCCGGAGTATCTTTTCATCCGCGTCCCTTGTGCTTTTTATCGAATCTAGAAACTTCTGGTAGTCCTCCAGCGTAATGGCAATGCATTCCCACTTCATCGACGCGTAAGGGTTCTCGACGTCCACGTTCATTTCGGTGTTGTCTTCTTCGGACTCCTCATCGTGGTCCGAACTCGCGACCTTTCTCCGCTTCGATGCCCTGACAGCCCGTGTACTTTTCTTCTTGGTTTTCGCCTTGGATTTCGACTTGGCAGGCTTCGGAGGAGGTAGAGGAGGATCCGTGCGGCGATAGAGCCTGTTGTCATCTAGAATGTAGTAGTAGCGACCTTGCCGGTCATATCCAATTTCTTCAATACGCTAGGTCTGTCAGCCGCGTCGCGAAATCGGCGGGTAGATGCGATACTCACCCACTCCAACTGGTCCGTCTCTCTCTGCTCGGGCATCTTATCACGAATACGATCGGGGTTCCAGAACGTCCAGACGGTGAGCTGGTGAAGGACGCGCAGCTTCGTGAACACATCAAAGTCCATGAACCTGTTCGGGACCTCCTCGTACCCGAAGGGATTCGTAAGGTGTGAAGCTTTCGCATTGTACTGACGTCGCGTGTATTCATCAAAGTTATCGAACCTACAGTCACCAAAAAAAACTGTAAGCTTTCCGCGGTCGCAAAATACAGGGTTAACCACGTACGTGAGGCCGCGATGCGACGAGACCCATTTGAGGAGACAGAGGCCGATCTCCAAAAGCTTTTCCGAAGAGCCAGGCTTGAGACATTCGTTCTCTAGATCCTAGACGCGCGAAATAGAAATATGTCAGCCCGCAATATATTACACGTACACTAGCTGTCATAGGGCTGATGCAGTCACGTACCTCGATTCCAAACTCCTCGTCGATTTTCATGGGTTTCCCAAAGATCGCGATGTATTGCATCAGGTTCGCAAACTCCCAACAGTTTCGAAGCTGCGTGAGCAGACCAGGCTCCTCGTGTGGCTGCTCGGTCTGCTCCGGGGCAGCGTCTACCTCGGCGCGGGTGCGCTTTCGCGATACCATGAAGGCGGTTCGAGACCTAAAAAGGCGCCGCGGCGCAGGGGCAAAATTCGGACAACCTGGGCTTTCGGCAACGTGCAAGATAGACGACGATTTGGGGGAGTAATAATCAAGGCAGACGTCTATAACTGCCGTTTGAATACTCGAAAATAGAAAATGGTTCACTCCAAAAAGTGGACGTGTTCAGGCGTGGAGGACGGATGAGCTCACAGAATCTCCGGGAGGCGCGTCGAGATCCGCCCGTCAGGTGACTTTCGATAAGGCTGAGAGGGCAGACGGAGAACAGCAGATAGGAGTAGGTGGGCATTCAGGCAGGCAATTGGGAATGATGCGATGTATTAGAAGTATATAGATGCTTTTGTGCCTCAGGGTAGGTAAGGTATTATCAATTGCGACTAAAGAACCAGAGTCTCAGCCAACTAACGAAACACATAACTAGATCTTGGTATCTCGCATCACAGGTCTATTTCACTCATATGAGGGCGGAAAAGGACCAGAGGACAATGAAACAGAAACAGAGCGCCGTCCATATTGATATCCACGCCATCAAACAGCCATGTACCGTGATGACCGAAAGAAAAGTGTGTCAATAGATAAACAGGGGAATAAGGGAACCGGAAGAAGGAGCAGAAACATAAAAAGATAGCGACAAGAAAGCAAACCCCTGGCCAACAAGGAACCAAACCCAGCCCAGTATGCTGATGAACTCCATTGCTGTCGATCTCTCATTCATACAAATCGCCCCTCCTCATGCTGGTATGTATCTTCAGTCCTTTCAGTTGTTTTTGTGTTTTCGTTTTTCCCGTCATGCATGTATACCACAGTTGCGCCTTGTAACCATTTCGCCTGAGCCTTCCCATGCAAGTCGTAAGTGTATCAAATATACCAAAGAAATCGGATTCGAAATCGAAGGGAAACAATGCTTTTCAACTTTTTACATAGCAACACCCGCTGCGCCGTCGGACACATTGTCGGAGAGGTTGATGAGAAGTTGGGCGAGACACCGCTTCGTGGCTGCGTCGTCGCGGAGAACTGAGGAAAAGGTGGCGTCACGTAGGGGTTCGGGGAGACATTGCCGGAGGGCCTCGCGAGCTTTGCTATTGTCGCTCAGTCTAGTAAAGTCAGAACACGGTTGGGAAAATCAGGTGGCATTTGACGTACCGGAGGAAACAGCGCACGACATGCTTGAGTAGTCTCACGGTCTGCTGTTCAACAAGCTGAGTAACCATGTTGCTCAGAACCGTTCCCACCGCATAGAACCTTTCATATGTCGCGCATATGTAAGCTAAGCCAATGTCGTCCAGTAAGATCTTTTGTACAATAAAGATGGCGACCGTTTTGCTCAACTCCGAACCGGTTTCCATAATCCGAAGACAGAGGGGGATAATCTCGGTTGTGAGAAGGAAATTGATGACGTCTGACGAATCGTTCTTGACCAGCGCGCCGATCACGCCCAGCGAGGTAAGACGGAGATACTCGAACGGCCGGGACTTCGATGTGGTATTCAAAAAGGGATAGAGAAACAGAGGGATGTGAGCTAGTAGGTCGTAGTTGGATCAGTAGGCGGTCTATCGTGGAAAGAAGGGCGGCACTTACCATTTAAAAATAGGGTGCGAGTTTCGTTGTGGGAGGCCACGCACTGCAGCAGAGCCAGAGCATTGCAAACCCGATTTGAGGCCGCGGCGGTAAGTTGTGAAGGGTTCAGCAGGGGATACACGGAAATTATCTCTTGCAGTAGAGCGGTCATGACACCTGACAAGAATAAATTAGCGGGTAAGATGGGAAGCCTGACCAAGGGATCCTACCAAAAGAGTGCCAGATGACGAGTGCCAGCTCGGGAACCTGTTCTCTCTTCTTGCTGAGCTCCATCAAGGCAGCCTCTCTGCGACTTGGGTCCAGGAGCTCCGCAACCCACATAAAGACCTTGCGGTTCTCTTCGCTGACTCCGCCATCGATCATGGACATCGTACTCGGCAACGCGCCATCCCCACCGACGCCTCCGCCGCCCACTCCCGGAGCGGAGTTGGTCGTCGCTGCATTGTTGGTCATGCCACTGGGGTTGGCCATGGCAATTCTCCCGTAGTGTTGTGACTGAGCTAACTGAGCGGCGGCAGCCACGGCCTGAACCTGAGCATGCTGCTGAGCATGCTGCTGGTTGACTAGCGAGGAATGCTGCTGGGCCTGGTGCGGGTGATGCTGGGCTTGATGGTGGTGTTGTTGCTGCTGCTGCTGTTGATGCTGCAACCAAGCGGCATCAGCCTGCGGGTACTGATGCTGGTGAGAAAAGACGTGTTGACTCTGCGTTTGAAGCATGACGGGCCGACGAAGATTCGGTCCTGAGGAGCGTGCGTGCTGCGATCTGCCCTGGCCGACCGGAAAATTCGGATTGACGGTAGGGAGGGCTGGGAGGAAGGAGGAGGTGTCAGTAAATTGGAAGCGGCAGAAGATTCATTGATTGATAGACCAAGCCGAGTTGCAAACCGTTGAACGAAGGAGTGGATGGGAGAGGCAAGGTTGGCTAGGATGTGAAACGGTGATCGAGGCGAGCGAGGTTCGGGCTCCGGGAGGCGGGGAGACGCAGGTTCCGACCGGGGCTCAACTGACTCAGATCGGCTTCACTAGTGTCGCCCAATGCCCAATCAATATATTCCTCAGGTTCTGTTGCAGAGTCCGGAGTATGTCTGACCAATTCTTTGAATTCAGGTTTGCTTTATTGTCGTTGTTGTTCTACGACTGCGGAGAAATCCAGGTAATCCTCAGCCATTCAGCCGTTGGAGGCCCGAGCTCGTTACACCCAACGCACGGGTTATTCTGACAGATGCATGGTTGGCAAGCTACGTACGGTACGGAGCACTTGAATCTAGCTACATGCCTTGGTAGTAGCAGCGTGACTCGGTGCATTGTACTTGCAGCTCCCTTGCCAGCTGCGTCCTGATACAGCTTGTGCCTGCGTCCTAATGTCGCCTTCCGATATCAGGACCTTGACGGCGTGACTACCCCGAAGTATACACCTCGGGCCCAATAGCCTCCTGTTCGTATCGCATTGCTTTTTCCATAGCCTCATCGGTAAGGAAACTCTTTGGTAATGGGGTATTCACATTCTCATCATCCAGTATTTACATCAAAGGCGTATCAACATACAGTATCAGTCGAAAAGGAACATACACACATCAAAGTCATTGCTCATAATACAGGTATTTTGCCGCAGAAAACTGTCGGTAAAAGGCAGTCAAATACATCACTCGTGTCGTCTCACATGGAAAAAAGATCGAATCATATCAAGGTCTCGTGGAATCATGCCGTCCACTTCGCGGTGCCATCGTCAATCGTTATACCCGGGACCGGGATCGTCCTGATCGCCGGCTCCGTCGGGTTCGTCTGTCTGAGCTCTCGCTCGCTATGAGAAGTTAGCAGAATGCTTCGTCAAGTGAGATCAGGAGGACATACTGGTGCTGGTGTAGTAGCTATAATAGCTTGGGTAGGTGTAGGAGGTGCTGCTCTTCTCGTCGCTATGTTCCTTCTTTCTTCTCAGTCCGAGACAAAGCGCAATCGCACCGAAGATGATTCCAAGCGTCGCGAGCTTGCCCCATCCAGATTTGTGCTCGCCCTCTTGAGGAGGCCGGGATGGACGAGTGCCAAACCACGTGCGGCCCGGCCGGTGCGAATGGTGCGAATGGTGTTCTTCCACATATGTCGTCTCCTGTCGTTTCTTTCTCCCAATGCCCAGACAAGCAAGGATGCTGGCCAGGAGTCCGCGGGCGCACAGGCAGAGGCAAAGGAGGAACAGCAAAAACACACCAGCAAGCGTTCCAATCACAATACCCGCAATCGCACCACCGCTCAAGCCGCCGTCGTCGTCTGGAGCATCGACTCCCAGTGCTGGCGACCCGTCGGTGGTTACGGGCGTCTCGAAAGCCTGGGTGGTTGTTGCGGTTTCCGTAACAGTGCTCGCGTCTGTCGGTCGTACGGGAGCAGTGGCGGTCTTAGTATTCGTCGCCCAGATCGATGTGGTGGCCGCCAGAACGCACTTCTTACTTGAATTGCAGACTTGTGAAGCATCACAGCAGTCGCTACCACACTCAGTCTCACCGAGGTCACTTCGGCAACTTCCGCTATCGCCCGTCGCACTCGCGACCCAGCTACTCCATACGGATGTGCGTGTCTCGACATCGGTCTCGGTCACGACCCAAGTGCTGCTATACGTCTCCCACGTGCCGCTTCCACTGCTGGAGGCGCTGCTCGAAGAAGAGCAAACCGCCTGGTCGTTATCGTCCGTAGTGCATGTTTCACCCGAGGCACAGCAAAGCTGGCTGTAGTAACCGCAGGGGTTGTCGCAGGATCGTTGTTCAAGCGAGAGCCCCTCAGCGCTCCCCGGCCCTAACGGAGTCGCATCGGCGAGTCGACAATAGCTCAGTAATGCAAAAAACGAAATCGCAGATTGTAGAAATTGCGAGGTATGCATCGCTGATACAAATCTTCGACGATCTCAAGCGATCGGAATGGAACTAGACGTAAGTAAGAATGCTCTGGCAGCCACAATTGTTGGCTGCAGGGCCCCGAGACTCTGTGACTCCGTCGCTCCAGAAACCCGCCGTACGTTGTTCCGGCTGCGATCAACAGCGACAGCGTTTCCCTGCAACAAGCAGAGACAATACAAAATTCCTTTGAAGATTTGAAGAAAATACGATGATAGCTAAAAGAGGAGAAGAAAACGAAGGGGTGAGCTTGGGAGGGGGAGCCGGAGCACGCACTGCTGGCTGCCGTGCCCTGACCGAGTCGTGGGCGAACCTCCCAGCCTCCTCATGCAAGCCGTATACAAAGCCCAGCCACCTCATTTTTCAAGGAATTACCACCAATCGACAGTCCCCATCGTCACTATGGGTCGACTTTACACCGTAGATTCGAGTTTTATTTAGAAAATCAGAGGCGGGACTGGACCCTGCTTCTTGTGAATCGTCACGCTCAAGTCAAGTCAAGTACAGAATACCCCTCACTATGCCGGCTATTAGTAGGTACGTAGTAGCAATAATGACAGCTGCTATGACTCTCGCCCGGGCAGCTCGTACTCCGTACCCAATCTGGTCAATCAGGTTACTTTCCTTGCTCACGGGGGTCTAGATTACGCTGGGTTTATCTTGGGTACACTCCTACTGGCACTGATCGCCTCACGCCATCAGGTACTGAAGAGCTCGGGCTAATCAGGCTTTGGGCACTCCACTGCGCTGCTCGGTGACTGGTTGCTGGCCATGGAGACTGCAGGGACAGCATGGCAAGCAGATCCGTCATTCCCGCTCTTTGTTCTGCAGGCTTTGTGCTGTCGCTGTCGGCGATGAAGCGGTGTGCTTTTGTCTTGTATTGTTGTGGGTTTCTAGAAGTCTTGTAGGTTTCGTAGAGAAATGCATTGTTGCTAGGTCTCTGTTTGACCTCGAGATCAAAGTAATAAGTACAGTAAGCGTGAGCGTAGAAACAGTATGAACATCACTCATCCAGTCATTCCATATATATCATCCATAGACAGAGACATCATCATCATCATCATATACAAACCCATGCCAAAGTCTTTTCATCCAAGTCGTAACGTAACATGTCCATCCACATTGCGGTCCCTCAGATGAAGAACCCAGCAACACCAACCATCACCCCCACAACGATATCGTGGAGACTCGACGTCCGCCGATACCCCGCGCCATCCGTGCCGCCCTCATAATTCCCACAAACCCCCAGACTGAGCCCATGGCACGCACTCTGACTCAAACTCGAGCACGTCTCAACCGCACTCGCCGCGCCCCCCGTCTGCGTAAAGTCCGCTCCCCCACCCGTAACAGTAACCCCATAGCCCCCGAAATACGTCACGCACGCCGTGTAGCTGCTCTCGCAGAGATCGTAGTACGACGAGCACTCGTCCGCGTCGGAGAAAGCCGTCGGCACATACACAAACGGATAGCCGCCGCTCATCGTCGACCCCGTTATCGTGGACGTCGGGTCATCGTCACTTGTTGTTGTTGTAGCGTCTGATGTCGTCTGCCACCCGCCGCCTCCAGAGCCTGACGTCGAGCTTCCCCCGCCCAGGGTCCCCGTGCAGCTTGCGCCGCTGGGACAGCACGCGATGTGGTTTGCGTCGTCGCTTGTGCAGATTGCGTCGGTGCGGCAGCAGATGCCCGAGTTGTCGAGGTTATCGCATGGGCTGTAGCCGCCGGGGCAATTGCCGTCTCGCTTGTTCAGGAGTTGCAGGACATCGTATGCTCGTCGGTTTGTCTCGGGGCTGGCTGTGATGGGGTGGTCGAAGGGGAGGTGGGCGTTTGCGTGTGCGTGCGAGGTTGAGAGGGCGCCTGCGGCGAACAGGAATGTGGCTGCGATCCAGGGCTTCATTTCGTGGGGTCGGCGTCGTTCGTCCCGCCGGTCGGGGAATTGGTAGATATGGACGGGTTGGTTGAGTAGTAGGGTAGGTCTCGCTCGTAGCTCCAATTAGCCAAGAATCTGTGGCTAGGTTGGGTAGCGATGACGAGAAGTGAAGCCCTGGCTGTGAGGTGGCCGGGCAATCAACAAATTACTAAAAATGGCAAAGCCGTGCCGCCTTAACCCCAGCCTCCTGCTTTTCTACAGTACATACTCACCACTGTTAATGATGCAAATATGGCGAAGTAATTTCAATAGAAGCGCTTGCTGGTCCGATTTCTGAGATTATAGAGCATCATCCGAGTCTGACACTCATCATGCCATTGTTGCGATTTTAGCCAGCGGAGCCTCCGCAGCCCCAATCCCATCCCACGATCTCCGCACCCAGGGATCCTACTAAGCATGGCCAGAACCTCTTATACCCACTGGATATGAAAGCTATAAGCCAGCGCTCTTCTTTCACTGGGCGGATAGCTTCTTCGGCTGCGTTCGAAAGAGGCCGGTGAACAAGTGTTCTATGTTGCCCTTCTCGTACAGGGGGTAAAGTTGAACTCAAAGATATACTTGCCGGTTCGGAAGATGGAGGCCATATACGCCAGCTACCAACGTCATATGCTCTTCAGATCCGAAGCGCACGCTATGGGTATACAATTTTTTTTTTCAGGCTCCCTCCAGCCGTATTGATGATCCCTTGAATGAGGCGCCAAGTGTGAGCCTTCGTGGATACCTAGGCCCAGTGATATATTCTACCAAAAAGCCGGGCGCTCATGATGTGGCCTCGCTTTCGAAGAATTGGACAGCGGTTTCAGTAACTTTTGCATCCTCAGCTTTTAGTTCGAAGCGGGCTTTTTTATCTTTTCCGCGCCCTCGCAAGCATTTCTATGTACAAGAGGCCTGTTCGAGACCGCACCAGGCTGCGTGGACAACTATTTCTAGAAAATGTTTCTAGCTTGGGGTTGGTATGACGAAACGTTCACCATTCATGATGCTACTAGGCCTGTGCAGTAACATGTCAGTGATTCACAGGGTGACTACAAGCTCACCGTTGAACTCCCTGGGTAAACTACTTGAAAACATGGCCAAGAGGTGCCAGGAACAAAGGAACTGACCATGACGAGTGTTGACAACACTCGCCTGTCGATTATAGCCTGAACTAAATAGCAAACAAACCAGAGTACAGTCGATGACTGTGCAGAGCATGTGACCGTCAGCCGATCTGACAAGCATCCTCGAGGTTCAGCTTATATTATTCCAGGGATCGTTAACAATCGAAAGAACGTGCAGACCAATCTTAACCATGGCACTCCCTGTCGTGGATTTCACAGCATAGTATAACCTTCACGATGATGCCCCTCGACGACGGGTGGCGCAAGAGCTCGTAGACGCCTGTCAGCGAGTGGGCTTCGTCCGTATTATCAATTACTCCTTGCCAGAAACTACCCTCGATGAAGCATTTGAGTGGGCGAAACGATTCTTTGCGCTCCCAGACGCGGAGAAAATGAAAGCACCCCATCCAGAAGGCTGGGCAGTCCATCGCGGGTACTCGTGGCCGGGGCTGGAGAAGGTATCCCAGAATATGAGCACGGATATCGACGAGGAAGTGAGAAAGAAGCTGAGAGAAGTGCCTGATGTCAAGGTGCGTTGCTTGCAGTCCTCGGCCTTCACTGGATGAGCTAGGTATGTATGGGATGGCCCATATTCACGACACGACAGGAAGTCTTCGACATCGGCAGCGAGAAAAACACCCGCCAGCCAAACCAATGGCTCCCTGACGAAGTCATTCCCGGCTTTCGAGAATTTATGATTCAATTCTACAGCGACTGTGGCCGCGTTGGCAACGATATCCTCCAAGCCCTAGCCGTCGGTCTGAATCTTGACGACGCAGATTATCTCACGAGAAAGCATTCAGGAGACACCCACCAGCTTCGACTCCTTCACTACTTACCAGTCCCAGCAGAAGACCTAGAGCAAGGCCGCGTGAGTCGCTGCGCAGCGCACACAGATTGGAGCTCGATCACCCTGCTCTTTCAGGACGACTGTGGCGGGCTGGAGGTGGAGGATATCTCGAGGCCTGGAACGTTTGTTCCTGCGCCGCCGGTCAAGAACAGTATCATCATGAATGTGGGAGATTTGTTGCAGAGGTGGAGTAATGGTTCGTTTTGATCCCTACCATATATATCCTCAGTTTTGTTTTAATTGCGGTGGGATGCGTATTTCTTGAGATAAATTTGGGTATTTGAAGCTAACAGAGGGCAACTAAGATCGTCTTCGCTCTACAAACCATCGAGTAAGCCTACCATCGCTTTCTGACCGAATCGAGGATCCAAATCGGATGACCCGTGAGCGCCTCTCAATCCCGTTCTTCATGTCTCCGGATGACGATGTCGTGGTTGAGTGTATACCGTCTTGCATGAGCGACGGGCAGCCAGCGAAATATGAGCCTATCACACGCGGTGACTACAATAAGATGAGGATGTCAATGATGTATTGAGAGTACCATTGCGTTGTTTATTCTGTAAGGATTGATCGCCAGAGTTACCACAAATATATACATGCAAGTCGCCGCCACATTACATAACCGTGCAAGCTATTCCCAGCAACAAAATCCGGGGATAGGTGCCAGATCGGCATCATTAGCTCGGTACTCAAAGAGAGTATATATTTTACAGGTTCAAGAGCATACTGCTCGCAGACAGCCCTAAGCCCAGGTTCAAGAACAGCCAATATTGACGCCTTAAGGCAGCGATAGCTCGGAGCCAAGCCGATAAGAGCGGGCGGCGTGGAGTTTGTCCCCAGCTCCGCCGCCGCCTCGCCGCAACAGAACAACAAATTGTTCCAATCGCAGATACAATCAGCGCGAGTCTTGATCTCAGTACAACCTATCTCCACAGACCTCCGGAGAGCCCGCAGCTCATACAACCCTACGCAATCATCTGTTGAAACAACATCCGCCCGCCGCAATCCCACCGAACGAAACGAAACCCCTCACACCCCTCCGCCGCTCACATCGCCAAAATGTCCATCCCTAACGAAGCTCTCCAAAAGGTGCGACGGCTCTTTTAGCTTTAATTCCATCTAGCCTTAGTCACCAGATATGTGTTGTTGAGTAATTGCCCGGCTAACGGTTTAAAACTCAATTAGCTCCTCCAAGAGATCGAATCCCGCGTCATCTCCTCACAGCAACAGATCGGGATCACGAAGGCGCAGATGACGAGCAAGAACCGTGATATCCGCATGCTGGAGCTTACGTCCAAGGAGCTGGGTACTTTGCCCGCTGAGACGAAGGTCTACGAGGGTGTTGGGAAGATGTGAGTGTGCCATGCCACGCCATACCATGCCCATAGGCTAGGCTTATCTATAGGCCGGTCGGGGAGTCTAGATATACGAGGATCTGGCTAGTATGTGCGGTATAAGGAAGAGCTGACATTGGGTTTGTTGTTGTTTCTAGGTTCGTTGCGGTCCCCAGAGCGACAGTCGACAAGCGGATATCGACGGAGAGCGGGGAGCTGAAGGGGGAGATTGAGGGTCTGGAGAAGAGGATGAACTACCTGGAGATGACGTTCAAAAACAGTCGGGAGAACCTGGAGGCGATTTTGAAGTCGGGACGGGCGTGATTCCTCACTCTCTTTATTTGGTTCTCTTCTCTTCTTCTTTCTGTCTTTTTTGTTATACCTATGACTATCTATGAATGGATGGATGACACTCAAAATACGGCCATGGCCCTCGCTTCATGAACACTGATATCCCAAGCGCAGGTTGCCGTGGTACATAACACAGTCCGGACCTCTGATGAAGCCGATCCGAACAGGATATCCAAATAGGTACCTTGTCCTTTCCGACTCGATCGGCTGATACATTACACTGGCCAATCCAGCATATCATCATCTTCGATTGACTGATTCACTCAAAGCTTCCCCGCAACATCCCTTAAAGCCTCCCACCCAAGCACGACATTCCCCTCCCCAGCTGAGAAACCGGCAGGCGATCCATAAGCGCATAGAAATGCAGATTCAACGGGCCCCCCACAAGCCCTTCGCCAGTCAGCACCATGCGCTGCGCGCACCAAGGCCGCTGGAACGGCAACGGCATTTTCCCTACGGGCGGCGCCATCTGCGCGTCCATGGCCCACCCCATCCCCGCAGGCGGCGCGTTCACCCGCGGCATCGCAAGCTGCCATTTCTCGAGCGTCAGCGTGTGCGCGCGCGCGTCGTACGTGTGGATCAGCACGATGCGCGTCGCGCCTTCGGACGCTGCGAACCAGGAGCGTGCGTCGTGCTGAAGGGAGCGGTTGGAGCTGCCTGCTAGGGGGAGTGGCAGGCTGGTGTCCATCGTGGTGGTGGCGGGGACATCGCCAGGGCCCGTGAGGATGACGAGGGTTGGGAAGAGCGCGAGCCCGGCATACTTGGCTTGGCGCGCTGGCGGGTAGAAGCAGTCGTTTGGCTGTTTCTTTGGCATGTTCAGCTGTGCGCCCAGGCTTGCTTGGTGTGCTGCTTCGTTTGCGGCTGTGAGGTCGGCACGCAGTTTGGTTGCGAGGATCCGCGGCCCCGGGTTGGGGATTGGGAAGGGAGGCGGTGCCGTCTCGGTGTACCATATGCTGGGCTCGGAGATGGCTTCGGGTCGTAGGGACTGCGCTATGGCTTGTTTGACGGCGTGCAGGATGTCGACTCTTAGGTTGCAGATGCCCTGGAAACTCGGCTGGGGGTGTGGCTGCCGCTGTGGCTGGTTGAAGCCTGTCGTCTGGTGATGGACTGGGTGATGGTTTGCTGAACCACCCGTTGAAGAGGCGGGCGTGGCCGGCGTAGCAGGTGTGATAGGCGTCGGAAAACCCACGTTATGACCTGAGTCTGCAGGGGAAGAGCGTGGATAGTTTCCTGGAAAGCTTGGCTGAAATTGAGGCTGCAGGTACGATTGGATTACCCCCACTGCCTGGCCATGGTACGGCGGATAGCTCTCATGGTCTTGGACAGTCCAGACGGGCGTGGTAGGAGTGGGAAGATGATCCCTATCATGAACAAGGTCTCGACCGGGTGATACCGACCCATTGGACGAAAAGATTGACAGGATCTGAGGCAGAAGGTAGAGGTGCCTTGTATCAATCGCCTGGCCATGACCTGAGTGCCCCGTGGTCCAGCCCGGCGTAGTGGGCGAGCGAGGGTCCATCTGGCCATTAGCAAGGTCTCGGCGGGGGGAAGTCGAAGCATTCGGGGCGGAGCCTGGCTGAGGCTGTCCCTGAAGCTGAGACGGAATAGCGCCGGGCACATGAAGCGACTGCGCATGCTGGATTCCCTGATACCTGGTGGCTGGATTGGACGTTGCAGGGTTCTTGTTGGGATCGAACTCAGCGCCGGGGAACTGGGGGTCGTTGCGGTTGTACATGGTATCGACTCAGCTTGGACTTGGGAGGAATGATGTTTGGGTTGGAGAGATGCGATGAAACGGCAAAGGAGAATGAGCGTGCTGGGTATGTTTGAATGATAACTTGATGATGCGAGGATAGGAGGGCTATGGATGATGGGACAAATATCAATCAACAAGGATGGACAGGCGGAAAGAAACAAGCAATGGATAAAAACAGGCAAGAAAAGAGATAGGAAGAAGGGAGAACAAAATCATCTCAAGGAAGCCTCAGTGGGGGTTATGGTGGTGAGAAGCACAGTGAATGGGAATGCACTGTTGATACTGTCATCTGGTGAATGCAGTGAATCTACCACCACCTCCAACCACTAACCATAAAATACGCCTAATTCATTGATTGTGGCCTTGACAAGGCCATTCCACTCCCATTATTATGCTCTTTTATATCACAGAGGGCAGGATGGTGGTTTCTACAGATGATGGTAACCGGTCTGGATCTATGCCCACAGCAAGAAGCCCAGAGTTTGACTCTCAGGAAGCTCTCATTATGGGTGCTCTCTGATGTATTCAAAGGTTCCATTTTTAATCCATCGTGGATACATTGCTCTCTTCGGGGGTGGTTGGCCTCAAACGAGCTGTTCTGTCTTGCCTTGCCTTGCCTTGTCTTATCCCGTCCGGGATATAAATGAAGACTTTGGGTACCGCCCTCCGTACTGATATCTTAGGTACTCATCAATTCTACTGTCGGAACAACTTAGAGTCAGTTTGCACTTTACATCAGACTCTCCGTACATTTACTACCACCTCGGCTTGACTATACTTGATTGCAAAAACTAAGCTTAGACAAGGGACCCACTGCATTTACTGTTCCATAAAAATTGACAAACAGCAAGGGGCGGCTTTTATATTGAAACGCAGCCTCGTTATGAATATCCTTATGTGCAGGCCAGAGGGCATAAGCCTGCGGAAGCGAGGTTGTCGATGTAGCATTGCGATAGGGTCAAGTACCAGCGAGATGAGCATTGTAGCATAACAGCCGAGTCCAGCTCCCACTGTATAAATGTTAGCGACGTATCGGAGTATCAGAATGAGAACCCTGGAGTCTATGACGGATACATAGATACGTGCTTGCTTGCGAGCTCATCGAGGGTAGATAATATCTAGAAGCTGAGACGTCCGATGTGAACCAAGCGTCCGTGAGTACTGTTTTCTCAAAGCCGACCCGGGTCGCAGAACAGGTATGCAGCAAACCAGTGTCCCTCCGGGGCTCCGAGGCCATCGTATCATTGCGCCTTATCTGCGCCGGCCTGCGCCCGGGTACATAAGACATATGTACACGCCGAACGGGTAGCAACGGGCGGAAGGGACGGGTCAGGGCAAGCGCATAACGTGATCAGAGGGGTGGTCATGAATACGATAAGAGGCAAAAGATGATCAGGCGCCTGTTTGCCGTTTCCGACGGGCTTGGAGACTAGGATGGTTAGTCTTGGGCTAGGCTAGCTGGGATGGCTTGAGGAATGTGCCATTAGTTCTGGTATTCATGTTAATTAGGGTAGTAGTGGAGGATGGCGATGGATATGGTCTGTTAATGTCGTTAATTAGCATCTGATGAGGGGTTGTCGATGCAGGACCAAGCTGGCGACGAAGGCCGCGGAAAGCGGTTCTGCAGGAGATTCTGCCACTATGGCATGATACATCCAACCGGCGACTCACGTCTGCCGGTCTGAGACGAGATGTCGCAGCAATATTGCCATTGTCGCAGATGCAATGCTGATATCAATTTGGACCAGGGCCAAGCGAGCGGGGTATAGTCTGTTGAGCTGTTCGCACTATCAGACTCTGTGTTCCGTCAGCTGCACAGACAGCCGGTTATCTACATGATCTTCATGTACTCCGTGCTTTGTGCGCGGACGGTAGCTTTAGCCTCTGTGCGTCGCGAATCGCGAGTGGCGCACGAGGATTGGATTATTGGAATTGAAATATGACCTCAGTTCTATCCTCGAGTGTTTCAGGTTGCAAGCAGATAAGTGGAGCCAGCGTTAGCATCCAGCTCCAGGCGGATAGAGGACCGAAGAACGTGCATGATTCGGCGGAGACGCGGCGCTTGAGCGCCAGCGGCTTGACGAAAATTTCCGACAGCGAACGAAAAGGCAGAGCTAGAGTCGGCAAGAGTTGGACACGGCTCAAAAGGATCATCAGATCGACGGGGCGTTATTGGTTGGCGTCCATCGCCATCAAAAGAGGCAGAAACGACGGAAACGGGAGACGGTGAGGTGCTCATTCTGAGTCTGAATAATAGGGGGTGGATCCGACACAATTGCCATTTGGAAAGGCAGGTTTCGACTCTATTGAAGGGTCTATTTGTCTTCCAAGGTCTTGCGTGGCGAGTCAGGTACGATCTGAACAGAGTTGTTCGCCGAAGAGACTTGCAGGCGGTGGTGAGCTATGGGACGGGATAGTATGGCAAGGCTGGTCCGAGGCCGGGCGAGGGCTCTCCGTCATGGTGTACAGATTGAGCGTTCTTTGTAGGGCTGCCCAGTGGGGCGCCCAGCGGACGCCCATCGAGATGTTATCAGCCTTGGGAGCCATCACGCACTCTGATGGGGATGTTTGGGATAACGACATGGGCGTCAAATGTCACGGATTGAGGCGATGGAGGGGCTCTTTGGCCGCTGGTTGGGCATGGTGGCAGTCATGGGATGTTTCGTCTTCGAGTCGCGTGGCCGCAGAAGCGCAGGGCTTAGGTAAGCATCCACGGGGACAAGCTAACTGCCTATTGTGGTTGGTCGCGGCCAGAACCATGGAAGCCCGCCAGTAGCCAGAGTTAGTTTGCGCTCTGTCGCTTCGATCTTCGCTCCCCAGGAAGGGCGCGCAGGGGAGGAGAGGCATGAGCGCTTGGATGAAAGGATGCCCCGGTCCTGGAGGGGGATACTGGTGTGACAGGGTGAAGGCAGGAGCTCAGGCATGAAAGAGCAGCAGGTGAAGCTCAGGGCAGGCTCAGGCACTTTGACTTGTATGGATCCTGTCTAGTGGCAGAGACCCATCGGAGCACCTGACTTTTCCAAGGTTCTCAACAACAGAATTAACATTCCTTGATAGTAGTAGTTGATATCCTCATCTCTGTAAATTAGCCGTATATACCGCTGTGTCTATGGCCGTCTGAACTGGCTTCAGTGGACGGCACCTGCCAGACGGCGAGAGGCAACCGCTACTTCGTACTCCGTAGACTGCAAGCTATCCATGCCACTAGTAAACTGTAGCTCATGTCCTGACTGAGGCCTGGAGTCTGCAGGTCGTACTAACAAAATTTTCGCCAGCGCCCCTCGTCAAAGGCGCCTCTGGCTCTGCTCCTGTGCTCCCTAGTCACACTAGCTTCCATAGCTGATTCCACCGGCGAGGCCCCTTTTCCGGTGGACAGGCGATCGGGTCGAAAATTAAAAGGACCAAATTAACGAAGTTGAAGAGGCCGCCCTGCAGCTCCTTTCCCGATCGGGCGACCTGCCCACTCCCTCCTTACCCTCCTTTCCCTCCTTTCCAGCCCCTGCTCAAATAAGTTCGTTTTTCTTCGCTCTTCCCTCCTCTTCTTCTCTTTCTCTTCTCTCTTTCTTCTCTGCCACAGACCCTGCGCTTTGCTTCTCCCTACCACCACCTTTGCCTTCGTTGTGATACCCGAGCTCTTCTAGCCCTGTGCTGAGGTTGCTCCTGTTTCTTTCTGTTGCGATACCCCCTTAAGATACCCTCTCGACGTGACTTGTTTATACCGAAGCTTCTTTGCTTCTCTACGACTATCTAATCCCATCCATACCTTCTATAATTACTTTTTAATCTACCATCGACACCATGTCTGACGCTCCCAAGCCCGTTGAGGAGACCCCCGTGGTTGCTCCCGTTGCTCCCGTCACCGAGGCTCCTGTTGTCCCCGCTGAGGCTGCTACCGCCACCGAGACCTCCGCCGTCGAAGCGCCGAAGGAGACCGCTGTTGAGGCCACCGAGCCTGCTGCTGAGGCTGCACCCGCTGCTACCGAGGAGGCCAAGGCTGAGGCTCCTGCTGAGGAGGTCAAGGAGGAGGCTAAGGAGGTTGTCCCCGCATCTGAGGGCACCCTCGGCTACAAGGCTCCTGGTCTGGTCAAGTAAGTATTTAAACCCTGTGCGCGGCGCATCATTGGTGGCTAATAGTCGCAATCTGTAGGAGCCTTCGCTTCGCCAAGCGTTTCTTCTACTTCAGCTACGAGGCTGTTGAGGCCAAGCAGCTCTCCGTCTTCCGCGGCAACGAGAAGCCCGCTGTCGCCAACCCCATTGTTGCCTGGGCCAGCCAGACCGGCAAGGGTCTGCTCTTCTTCACCAAGCGTGCCGAGGACAAGGCTACCCCCGCTGGAATCATCAGCTTGGTATTTGATGCCATTGAGGGTTCCAATCAGAACAAGCGCTGATACGTTTTTAGGCCGACATCTCCGATGTGACCAAGGAGGGCTCCAACGAGTTCCTCTTCAAGCTCCACGGCCATAAGCACACTTTCCAGGCCTCTAGCACTGCTGAGCGTGACAGCTGGATTGCCGCCCTTGAGGCCAAGTCCACCGAGGCCAAGGCTGAGAAGGACACAATTACCTCTAGCGAGGGCTACAAGGCTGAGCTTGAGAAGCTGAGCAAGCCCGCCGCTGTCCCCGCCAAGGCCGCCGAGACCAAGGAGGAGGCCAAGGAAGAGGAAGACAAGAAGGAGGAGGAGACTCCTGCTGTTGCTACTGCTGCTGAGGAGAACAAGGACGCCAAGAGCCGCTCTCGCTCCCGCAAGAGGACCTCTATCTTCGGCACTCTCCTTGGTAAGAAGGAGGAGCTCGAGGAGAAGAAAGAAGAAAAGAAGGAGGAGAAGGAGGAGGCCAAGGCTGAGGAAGCCAAGCCCGCCGAGACCACCGAGGCGCCCGCTGCTGAGGCCCCCGTTGTCGCCGAGCCTGCCGTTACTGAGGGTATAACTCCCAATCACGAAGACACTGATCATGGCACTAACAAAGTTACAGCTCCTGCTGCTCCTGTTGCTACTGTCGAGACCGCTGACAAGAAGGAGGAGGAGAAGAAGGAAGAGACTGAGGCCGCCCCCGCTCCCAAGTCTAAGCGCTCCTCGCTTTTTGGTAACTTCTTCCAGAAGGTTACCAGCCCCTCTCAGGAGAAGACCGAGAAGGAAGCCGCTGCTCCCGCTGAGGTTGCTCCCGTTGCCAGCACCGCTCCCCAGCTCGACAACCCTGTTGAAGAGGCTGCCAAGCCCATTGAGCCCGAGAGCGTGACCGCCGCCCCCGAGGTTGAGGCTGCTAAGGAGACTCCCGCCGAGTCCCCCGTCGAGTCTCCCGCTGCCACCACCAAGGACAAGCGCCGCACCTCTTTCTTCGGCAGCTTCGGTAAGAAGAAGGCCGACTCTGGAGATGAGGCCGCTGAGGGTGAGGCCAAGCCCAAGAACAAGCTCGGTGGCCTTTTCCGCAAGCCTAGCAAGGCCGTGAAGCCCGAGACTGCCGAGGCTGAGGCTGCTGAGCCCAAGACCGAGACCGTTGCTGAGGCTGCTCCCGCCGAGGAGACCCCCGCGGCTGCTGATGCCCCTGCCACTGAGGAGGCCAAGCCTGTTGTTGCTCCCACCGCGGCCCCTGTTCAGGCTGCTGCTTGAAATTCACCAAGGCCGGTTGAATTTGAGAAGTGGTGGGATAAGCAGTATACGTTTTCCTGCGCTTCTGCATCATGATCAAGTGATGGAAAAGCAATAAGAAACCGAAAAACCAACAAAAACGCTCAGAACATTCTCAGTCGATACTCGAATTTTGTCTAGCTTAATGTCGCCACTGGTGCACTGCTTGCACCCTCTGCCTCGCGCTTTGGTTACTGCATCAGTGTGCCATTGATACCCTCTGCTACTTTGACGGTCGATTTCGTGGCTGCTTTTGATGTTTATGATATCGGGAGTCACAGTCCATTCTTTTATGATATCCGATCTCCTAGGGGATACCCCTTTAGCCTGGGAGATCATGCGCCGTCCCACTAGATTGATACCACTTGCTGTTTATAGTTTGCTTTGTGACTTGATTGCCGTGACCGTTTGATGCACCGTCGTGATTCGGGCTGCGAGGAGGGTGATTTACTTGTTGAATCTGGCCTAGTTTGGATGCTCACTCTACTCTTTTCCCCTATCATGGGCCGCCGTCGGTGGTTGGTCGATTGGCAACATAGGTAATAGCTAATAGAACCAATGCATTGTAATTTGATATTCAACTGCGCCTGACTCAACAGTCCTCCTAGAGAATACCGCCCTGGTCGTACGTCGTAACTTTGATTATACTTGAACAAGCGAAGTGAACCCTGGCTTCGTGTTGATGGCGATTGATCAAATGTTTATCGAGTCTAGCGCTGCTGGACTGGTCATTGTTGTGTATTAGAATATGACAAGGATCATGGCGATCCCATCATCATCCATGATGGATGGGCATGGGAGTTATTTCCGATCAATAGGCTATTCATATTTGCGCCTTAATGATCAGGCAGCCAAGGTACTCAAGTCAACCACGGATCAGAGACCATGCCATCACGTTTAGTGTTTGGATATTAAACACTATTTACACGTTAAACACTATTATGCCGTCATTCCGGCGCAAAAAAAAGACATCAACTCGAAGGCTTTTATGGCATTCTAGACCAGCAACCAGAGGAATTGTCTTCTCATCCGTATAAGGCGGAGTCGCGAACCTGAATCCTATTCCCTCCCTCAAAGAGTATGCCTTGAGGATCCATGGAAAGACCCCTTTGTCGAATGTCCGGAAACTAGAAATCAGTCATTCTCAACCTCAATTCGTGCCAATTCGGCTTTGCGCATTATTAATCCTCTCAATTACACCAATGCGACTCTGGGTTCTCAGATCGTAACCTCGTAAGAGTATACGTGGTACCTGGACACAACTCCCCATCCCGGCCGGCGCAAGTCCTCAAATATCCAGTAGCCTACAGCAGTAACAGCACTAATCAATCTGAAGGAACTAGCGCCAATTGACGACGCGAATTCCTCCCCTTGCACGTCAGATGAACTCCCTTGTCGACGGAAAAATCCGGTTGTTTGAGTAGTGGAATGCACATGGCACGCCCTTCGGCGGCGCCAACCAGGATAGTTGACACGGCGGGGGGTCGATTAGGAAAGTGATCTCCACCGCCGCGGCAGACCAAGGTTTTTGCGCGCGCTGGTACGGACGCTTCGGTGCGGTTTGTGCGGTTTTTTCCTGCGAAAAGTCACCTTGAAAGGCTGAATTATGGAGCGCTGCTCTGGACATTATTACAGCGGTCAACTCCTGGGCTGGATGGAGTGTCGCGGACTCGACTGAGAGGCAGGATTGGGGCTGAGCCGCCTGTCTCACCCCGGCTGGCGCTGCAACGCATCTGCAATCCGCATAGGAACTTCCCAATGCATTCCCCGAGGGAGTCTGGGGCTGTGAAGCAGGTTGGGATGCGCGCCTGGTTGGTCAATGGGCACCGCGCCGGCCTGGGGCTCTGTCCAGGAGTCCAGGCAGCGAGTCTTCTCATGTACGGAGTAGAGACGAGAGAGCCCGTAGAAACCCACTCCTGCTGGAGCAGCACCAATGGAAGCAGCAAGTGTCCCTATGACTCACACCTGCTGACCCTAAGCATGTGTCTAAGCCGGTTGTGGTTGGCGTGCGAGGGGGGAGGCGAGGGCTGGTGATTGGGTGAAGGGGCCGGGCCACGGCGCGCACAATTGGGGGTTAAAAGGTGCCTGATGCCCCGTCGTTGCCTGGCTCTCTCTCGCTTCTTTTCCTCTTTCTTCTGCATCTTCCCCTCTTGATTTCTGTCACCTGCAATCCACCACAACCGTGTCTGGCGCCTTCAAACAGCCGTAACCATATCCTCTCTGTACCCTCCACGCTTTACCCTTCGACGTCCACCTCAAGATGGACTGTTAAGCGCTGCCCCCGCCGCGTCGTCTTTCTCAAGCGAGACAGACATCATAGATCCTCACCGGACTACGTTTTCAACTCCCCCCTCCAACATTCAACCCCCTTCAGAGCCTCCTTCCCAGGAACCTCTGAACTTCAGCATCGCTTCGCGTAGCTCAAGTTCTTTCCCAAACCCTTTCACCACGTTCGGCTCCCAGTCGTTCATCACGGATAACCATCAGCAATCATGGCTTCCTTCACCCTCGCCCACGCAGCCTCTGGCTCAGAATCTGAACTCCGATCCCAGCAACAACAAGAACAACAGCAGCAACTCCCCTCAAGAGGACTTTGTGCTCTTTCCCGCTCCGTGTCCGCAGCCTCAACAATCACAGACGGACGTGCGTGCGCCATACCGTATCCCTAGACAAACCGCGGACTCCCAACGCTTGATCGTCCAGCCGGGGCATAATCCGCACCGTAACTTGCGAACAAACTTTCCGCACCGCCACAGCTACAGTCACAGTCACGACTCGCAACAGCAGCTCGCAGGCTCCCGAGTTTCTTCTTCACAACTCCAGGTTCCTCGTGTAGCTCGACTGAATACACAGTCCATCGGCTATCCCTTGTCTACATCTCTTCGGTCTAGTCCCTCGAATCAGACGTACGCTCTGCGTCGATTTGCTGCTTCAAATTCTGCCCCTTCGGTTTCGAATTCTCATTCTTGTCACCATCGTCCTCCTGTTCCGCTTTTCAATCACAGCATCACCAACTCCCCAGTTCAGAATCAGTACGCGCAAGTGGCATCTCGCCCGCGCATCATGTCTGCTCCAAACATGTCGCAGGGTAAGCTTGACTGCACAGACACTGATCAGCTTCGTGACCAGCATACTGATATGCAGTGTCTAGATTTCTTGGGCGTGGACGAGGAGCTGTTCAATGAGCAGTATTCCTTCGAAATGTTCCCATCTAATACCATCTCCACCGGCTTGATGGCATCCGAGAATTCCATGGCAGGCATGCCTCCTGGCACTGTCTCGCCTACCGACCTTTTCTTGGACTCGTCAGCCCCCCCGTCTGCCTCTTTCACCGATCTCAGCACACCCTCTTTTGGTTCGCCCGGAATTCCCAGCTACGACAACTCGCCGATGTTCGCCCCAGATCTGGAACTCCCCTCCGGTCCAGAACAGTGGGGCTCGCTCTTCCCCGAAACCGCCGCCATCTCTATGCCCTTCGACACAACTGGCGCGGAGATGACAGCCTCGGAATTCGCAGCTCTGTCAGCTGAAGTCACGGGCAATGTTTCCACCACACCTGCTATGGAGCCTGTTTCTTCGCCCATTCGTTCGGCTACCCCTGCCGGTCCCACAGTCAGACACTCGAAAGTCGCCGGAGTCAACGCCCGCCGAAGCAAGCCTCTCAAGCCCATCAGCTATGACGAAACCGATCCTGCTGCCGCCAAGCGCGCTCGAAACACCGAGGCTGCGCGTAAATCCCGTGCTCGCAAGCTCCAACGCACCGAAGAGTTGGAAAACGAAATCGCCAAACTCCAGCAAGAGCTGGCCGAAACCAAACAGCAGGTGCAACTCTGGAAGTCGCAAGCCCTGACCGCCCAAGCCGCCCAAGGCAACTTCAACTAAAAAGTCCTTATCCGCCACGACAAATATTTCGCCTACGACTGATTTCCCCTAATTTTGATGCTGTTCTTGTTTTGTGGGCGGGGGCGGAGAAGCCTCTCGTCTCACCTGGCCAAAGTACGCTTTTGGCATGAAAAAAAAAGTTGTCTAGCTCTACTGTGAAGCGCAGTCGCGTCTCTAATTGCATTGTTTCATAATTCTCTTCTATGTGTGTCTCCATGGCTATCATTATTATGTTTCTCAATTTCTTGTACTCGAGCCAATGTTTGGGCAATACTGACTGTCTCCTTGTGATTGACTCGTGGCCTTCTCTCGTGCTCGCGTACCAGTTTCTCTTGTATTAATTTTCGGACCAAGTTTTCTCATTCTCGGACCAAATTGTCACGATTTCATTCTATTATATGTACCAGATTGTCGCCAAAAAGCAAAAAAAAAAATGTGCTTTTGCGTTCCCAACATTCTCACTGTCCAATGTTGTAGTAGACATAATAGTAATAGACTTCCATCGCAGTCGTAGTCACTCAGTCTATCTCCAATCCGCATTGCACACACGCCTATTGAGCAGCATCCCTTCTATGTCCTGCACCAACGCACTTGTACCGACGACCGACCCCTACTGTCTGTCAGCTGGTCGCACGCCGCCTGCATCACAGGCCCAGCCAGGCCTACAGAGGCTCCCACCTCCGATGTCTGTGCGAGACAGAGGCTCAACCTCAAGCAGCCAGCGCCCAGTCCCACTGGAGCCAACGCACCGCCTGCCAGAGAGAGCCTCATCAGCCTCATGACGTGTCACGGACTCCCCCGTGCTCTTGAAGGCGGCACTGCAGATCCCCGCGTCTGGACTCTAGGGTACACTACGAAGTAGGGTAGACTGGCACCCGAAAGTTGAGTCCGGTAGAGTCCAGGCTCGTCAGGCGTCACTGTGCTTGTATGGAGAGGAGGGGAGACACCGTACTGGTTGGTATCTGCCTGCCCTGTACAACGTACCCTTTATTCACCCTACCCTACCCCCCTCCCCTTGTAGCATTACCATGTCCGCCGGATTATATACATATATACATACACATATGCATACGAGTATTAGGAGGTTGGTGCCGACGGAGTTTCCTTCCGTGCCTATGTTTCTCTTTCTCTTCCCGCTTTAGCTTCGCCCTTTCAGACCTCTAGTGGTTGGTTCTGACGTTCTGCCGCTTCGAGATGAGGTGAGACTATTCCCGACCTTACTTACCCATCCATCTACATTCCCGGGAGCGGATCGATTTATTAGACTATTGTAACCAAGATATAGGTTCTACGCGTGTTTACGGGTCCGGGATATATATTGTTTCCCCTTCTACCTTTTATTTCGTAAGGGACGAGCTGAAGACTTTCTATGTACAGAATATCTTTGAGATTACAGGCCCGCCGGGCCATCAAGCAACCAGGACGGAGTGTAGTATGTAGTAATATTTGGAGTCGGAAAACAGCTCAGACTTGCCTTTTGAATGTACCTCATGGACCTGTATTCCTCTTTGCACAACCAAGTCCAGATAGCCCGTTTCACATGAAATGTACCCACTCTTTCAAGCCCTTTCCCATACTGAGAAGAAGTAACCAGCTTGCTCCCTTGCGGAAGGCGGTTGCAGTCTCCGTGGATACTGAGAGGGGATGAATGGAGCGAGGGGAACTAGCGAGACGGGGCGGACTATAGGAGGCTTGGAGGAGGTCTCGGAAGTATCTGATCCATGTGTTGTCATCATTGCTGTTGTTTTATGAGGTTTGAGGAGGGCATAAACGCGGTATGGTGTATGGGGGAGAGTGTATCAAGGTCGGAGTTCAGTCCAAAGCATCCGTCCCTTTAGTTTTGCCTAGTTCCATTTTTGCGGTGCGCGAGCCGAACTGGATTGCCCGTTTCTTCTCACGCGAGACGTTCTCCAATCCTAGTTTGAGCGCTAAGAGGCGGAGCGCTTTCTTTTCGGGGTCAATACCGTCATCGGTTGGTGGAGAGTTGGGGACTCCGAAGCCACATTTCTCCCACACTGGCGTGCGCACCACCCAGGCGACAAAGCTCTCGTCTAGGAATGGGAACCGTGCTTCGCGGCCCCAGTGTGCGATGACCCGGTTATCGCGGCCAAGATTGCGCTGCCCTAGCCGGCTGACATCGAGCTCGATCTCGTCGATAAGGCCCGCGAACCCGTTACGGGAGAATGCCACCCCGTGTCTCGAATAACCGGCGAACAGCTCGTCCGCGCCTAGGCCAGAAAGGAGGACACGAGCTGGCGTTTTGTACTGGGAGGGTTTGGTGTTGAGGTGGTGGCTGTCTATTGCTGTGCCCTGACCGCGCGCTGCGAAATATAGCGCACATGCGATGGAGAGATCCATCACGGTATTGTGGGGTCGCATTAAGCGCTTGATGGTATCGCGGTGCGTGACGGTTACGACGTACGGAATGTCGACAGCAACAAATCGCCAGTTGCGGGTAGGGCAGATGCGTTGGAGCTCGGCGTACGCTGCTCGCCCGGTAATACGATCAGGGCATCCTTCGTACGCAGATGAAGGCTGTTCAGGCCCCTTCGTCGCCGCTGCTGCTGCAACAACTCGCGGGTTTTCGAAAGCGACATTCAAAAGATCAATGGTCTCTCCAGGGGGTAGAATGTCGTGGGCAAGCCTGGCAAGAAGGGTGCAGTCAAGGCCACCGGAGAATAGCACGGCAATCTTGACATTACCATCCCCTGTAGATGGAGGATCGCGCACATTTTGTATCCTCAGTGCTAGCGAGTGACGAAGTCTGAATTCCAGCTCACTGAGAACAGACGATGTAGTAGTTAGTGGCGAGGGTATGCCCTCGGGGACTGCCTTGTTCATTGGAGGAATGGGACTTATCTAGATGTTCGATCAGTTACCGGCCCACAGCAAAGAGCGATCACACTAGGCCGTACCATATGATATGTCGGCAAGACCTTATGACTCCATGGTATCTTTTGTATGTTTTTGATGTCAAAGCGTAGAGGTACTGTAGCCGGAGCCGGTTCAGGGTCCGCGCTTTGGTCATCTTGGAATTCGATCATATATATGCCGTCCGCCTCGACCTCTTGGAAAGAAGAGGGCGAAGAGGCGTCACTCAGACTACATAGTGTGAAGTTCCCTGCCTCATCAAGACCCCAGAGAAGTGATCGTCTTCCTAAGCAGTCTCTTCCGAAGTACAGTCTGAAGTTGACGGCGTCATAAAAGACGAAGGCGAAGGGCCCGGTAATCTTACTTATAGCGTCTGTCATTCTTTGAACTGGATTGAACACGCCATTGTAGTTCTCTGATAGGTAGTCCTGCGTGGTCGCTTGGAGGAAATGGTTGAAAACAATCTCAGTGTCGTTCCTGTCCGGTATAGGCTGTCCATCGATCTTCCAGGCGTCTCCGTTCCACGCAAATATAGATCCGGTTCTCCCGCTATCGGTAAGTGGTTGACGAACGATATCATCTCCCCTCATGGAGAGAACAGTGCTTGCAAAGGAAAGCCATATGCGGCCACTACCTTCTTGGTTGAACAGATTCAAACCCGCTCCGCGGACACCAATGCTGTAGGAGCCCTCATCTGGCCCTCGTTTATTCAACAGATAGTGTAGGTCTTTGTCCAAAAGCACGGGATTCTCGGCCGCAGACAGAGAGAAGAAGATTCCGCACATGCTCTCTTGTTCCTGGCTCCCATAAGGATCGAATCTCGCGAACTCGAAAGAAGTCGCAAATAACAACAGAACACACGAGATGATTCAAAAACAACAGTCCGGACCGGGAGAACAATGATCCCGCCCCGATTGCCTGCTGGTCAACAATGCGACTTCAGGAGCTTGTTACAGCCTGGATTTACATGGACTGATTTCACATACTTCCTAGGCCTTACCGCTGTTTAAGTCGTCTTTATAGCCACCAGCCCGGGACCTCCGTCCGTGCCGCGACAGCGCCCCTTACTCGGCGAGCTTCTTCCGAACAGCTCCCCCGCAACATGATCCATACCGCCGACTAAATCGCTAGTAGTGTCTCGTCGAAACAACCTCTCCTTCCTCACCCGATACATGCGAATATCTTATGTCCGCCATAGACACCCTAGACGCTCCGAACCCCGTTGCAACAGGGCAAACTAGACCGGGGTCACCCAATGAAGGGGATGAGGCTGTGCGGCAAGTGACGTCGGCTGCCCTCGAATCACCGCAGAATGCGATTCCCACGACGGACAGTGCGGAAAGATCCCTGCTGAAAGATACAAAAGAAGGGACCCAAGGCGCATCAAAAGCCGCAACTCAAGAGCCGTCAGAGATGCCGCCGGTCATGGATACCTCCAAGACTGTGTCCGAGAAAGATATCGTCCCGTCAGAGCAGATGGGGAAGCTCTCAATAGCAAACGCTACAACGGATCCAAAATCTCTATCCGAAACGAGTGCAACTCCACCTCCTCCACCGGAAAAGGATGAGCCCTATGTAAACCGCACCGGTACTACTGAGTGGACGGAGAAAGAGCTACCAGATGTTCCGCGGGGTGATGATAAGAAGGTGTATAACGGAAAACAGCGTGCGAAGGAGGATGACTCTCAACTGGAAATCCAGAGCATCATGGGCCAGTTTGCGGAAGCCACTCATGACGGCGCTGAGGAGCAGGTTATGTCACCTCGGATGGAACTGGCTGAGCAATTCCTTGGAGCTCAAGGCCATTTCCCGCCGAGGAATTCAAGCCTAGATCATGGAGTGACCTCTGGCCACAAGCAGCCGGCCCCTAAGACCGGGTCTGCCTCTTCGTCTTCTCTCGAGAAGCAGCCTGCAGCGATCTCCAATAACCTCCATAGAAATTCCGTCGCTGAGGAATTCACATTAACACGACGTTCCTCGACCTCCACAATTCCTCCTCCTCCCGAGCCTGAGCCTGACCAACCCTTCGATTTCCATCGCTTTCTCGAGCAGTTACGACATCGTACCGCTGACCCTGTCGCCAAGTTCCTACGCTCTTTTCTGCACGAATTTGGAAAGCGACAATGGATGGTACATGAGCAGGTCAAGATCATTAGCGACTTCCTGGCCTTCATAACCAACAAGATGGCGGCTTGCGAAGTATGGCGAGACGTGTCTGATAGTGAGTTTGACAACGCAAAAGAGGGCATGGAGAAGCTCGTGATGAATCGACTCTATTCCCAGACCTTCTCACCCACAATACCGAGTCCCCCATCAATTCCGCGGAGCGCGAGCAGAAGCAAGCGTCGTGAGATGGAGAGGCTGCATGGGCCTTGGAGAAAGGGCCAGCACCAGGAAGATATTGAGCGCGACGAGGTACTGGCGCAGAAGATGCGGATCTATAGTTGGGTAAAGGAAGAGCACCTTGATATCGCGCCAGTGAGCTCCTCAGGCCGTCGATTCCTCAATCTTGCCCAGCAAGGCAAGTTGCCCTCATTTTGTTCATCAAAATCTTTCTGACATTTGCAGAAATTCTGAAGATCAATGGCTACCGGGCACCTCGAGATAAAGTCATCTGTATTCTCAACTGCTGCAAGGTTATCTTTGGTAAGCTCCCTTCAAGACAGCCAGGACACGTGACTAAGACCTCGGTAGGTCTGTTACGAAATGCAAAGAAATCCGACACATCAGCAGATTCATTTATACCGCTTTTGATCTACGTGGTACTCCAAGCCAATCCAGAACACCTGGTTTCTAACATACAGTATATTCTCCGGTTCCGGAACCAAGAAAAGCTGGGTGGTGAAGCGGGCTATTACCTGTCCTCCTTGGTAAGCATATCTGCGAGCAACCGCCTGTCTGTACAGTTTGACTAAACCGCTCTCCCAGTCCGGAGCCATTCAATTCATCGAAACGCTAGATAGGACCAGCCTGACTGTTAGCGATGAAGACTTTGAGCGAAATGTCGAAGCCGCTGTCTCAGCTATTGCTGAACAGCACCGCGCATCCGAAGCATCAAATCCGAGGACATCAACCGAGAGCGCACCGGGCCCATCACGCAAATCCGCTGATGTACCGCGCAATCCTAGCCGAAGAGACCCGTCACAATCTAGGGATGAAGATAGCGCCCCAGTAGCGGGGTTATTGAGAACGATCCAAAAGCCATTATCCACGATAGGGAGGATGTTCTCCGATGAAACCGAACCCCAGCAAGACCAGACACCTCGCCCTGAAATTTCCAGGCGGCTAACCCCTAATGTATACCAACCACCACGTGCAAGTGGTGAAGAAATACGGCGATCCGGGGAAAGATCTCGACCCCGAACAGCACAACCCTCGCCCTCACGGAAACTCGATGCTCAAGATGCGGCTGCCCGCCAAGCCAGCGCTGAGGATGCGCAGGCCCGACGAATCCAGCACGCCGAGCATAATAATGTAGTTGAAACCCTTGCAAACATGTTCCCCAATTTGGACCGTGATGTGATTGACGACGTCGTAAAGATGAAAGAGGGAAGGTGAGTTGTCTGCAGTATCTAGGTGGATATAGATATGGCTAACTTGACTGAAATAGGGTCGGACTGGCGGTAGATGCGTGTCTTGCTCTCAGCGGGGGTTGATCCATAATTACCAGCAATCTATTCCATGATTTCAACTACTTCACTGCTCGTAATTAGACCGGCATACAGATGTGCCGTAGTAAGTCGTAAATTCAAGAAGCGTCATTTGATAGTAGAAGAAGAATTGCCAATGAACATATTATTGATGACACGTTGACCCGTACATGTCCACGTACCACCACGTAGCACAAAAATGACACCGTATAGCATCAAACACCCTGTACCTAAACGATTCTCGTTGAAGCAGGCCCGTATCACCCATGGCCTAACGAGAAAACAAGTGGGTCGTTTAGCGCCAAAGCATTCTCGCTTACCACTAGCGTCATTCCTGGGCCACAGCAAACCTATAAATTCGTCATCCGCCCGCACCCCTTTAGACCTTTTTTTCTTTTCTTCTTCATACTTACCTTGTTTGGGTGGCTGCGATCAAGAAGGCGGTCCACCACAGATTGGTCCCTGCATTGCACAGCGCGGCGGAACGGTCTGTTCAACGGCTTTCGGGTCATTGACAGGCGTATTCTTTGGCACATTCCTCTCTTTCAGAGACTCCTTTTCATCAGTTCTTGGGCCAGCGGCTCGAGGGTGGAGAAGAGGTTTCTTTTTTGACCCAGGTCTAAATCTTTAGCTAGTGCTTCAATAATCTATTATCGTCTTTTGTGCCTGAATAAACTGTACCCTTGTAGTGAACAGAATTCAATAATGTCCTTGTGTGGTAGCCTCGAGTCCCGAGGGGTGATTGAGATCTCACTCCGTACGTACTCTGCTCCCCTACTCCGTAGAGGTCTCTGGTGCTTGGCGTTCGTCGATCCCGATGTTTTTCTGCCCGCGAAACCATCACCAGTGTTGCTCCCTTTGCACAACAATGGGGCTCTTTTACATGTCAGAAGCAGCTACTGGGCTAAACTGTGTGTGTTTTCAGCTGTTTGAATTCATGGCCTCGCAGCTGTATCCCATTCCCCTCTAGAAACGCCGTAGTACGACGTCATTGTTTATCACCACTATTGGCATCCGATAGACCCCGAGTTGGACAGGAGGTAGCGTCCTGTTTTGAACACCTTCTTGATGGCTCTAGCAGCGCGAAGAGGACATCAAAACCGGCCGACATGGTCTGGAGCTCTGACTTCATGAGCAAGTGTTACAAACTCAGGGCCTCTTATCAGACGTCATACTGACGCCCAGACGCTCACGCTGCAGTATAACTGCTTCAGTCATGCGATGATTTCTTACAACTTTTTTTCCTGATCTACAATTTTCATCTACTACACATCTACTCCGTATTTCATCCAAATCAGCTATCTTGCGGTACTGAGCCATCAAACAACAGTCATCATGGAGCCCGAAACCCAGAAGCCTTCCCGCGGAGCTCAGAGCCAATTCCAGTCCGGTGAGTAGAAATAAAGTCATGGCCATTGAGAATTTGCTAACAATGACATTCAACCAGGCCATGAAGTCCCTGTTCAGCAACAGAAGAAGCCTGGACTCCAGTCACAGATGGAGAACCCTCAGCCTACCTCAACCAACATCCCGTCCGAGGACGGAGGTTACCAAACGTACAAGGCCGCGGGCAAACTACAAGGGAAGAAAGCCATTATCACGGGTGGCGACTCTGGTATCGGCCGTGCGGTCGCAATCCTGTATGCGATGGAGGGTGCCTCGAGCTTGATTGCCTACCTGCCAGAGGAGGAAGACGATGCGCAGGAGACAAAGCGACGGGTTGAGGAAGCCGGACAGAAGTGCTACCTTTTGGCCACGGATCTGCGCAAGAAGGAGAACTGCAAGAGGGTTGTCGACACGGCACTGGAGAAGCTCGGAGGGATCGATATCTTGGTCAACAACGCCGGAACACAGACCATGCTTCCTGACATTAGCGACCTTGATGAGTGAGTTGACTATGCCCTAATAACTAAAGGCGAGATCCATTTCGCTAACGTGATACCCTAGATCCCAATGGGAGAGCACATTCGACACAAACATCCACCCCGTTTTCTACCTTTCCAAGTACACCATGCCGCACCTGAAGTCCGGCTCGTCCATCATCAACTGCGCATCTGTTAACCCCTACATCGGCCGACCCGATCTCCTCGACTACACATCAACCAAGGGTGCGATTGTTGCGTTCACCCGAGGATTGTCAAACCAGCAATGCAGCAAGGGCATTCGCGTGAACGCCGTCTGCCCTGGACCTGTCTGGACTCCTCTGATTCCGGCCACTATGACCACTGAGGCGATTGAACAGTTCAGTGGCGTGCCAATGGGTCGTGCAGGACAGCCCAGCGAGATCGCAACCTGCTTTGTCTTCCTCGCTAGCCAAGACAGCAGCTATATCTCTGGGCAGAGCTTGCACCCCAACGGAGGCGTTGTCCTCAACGGTTAGATAGTAATTTCTCACAGTACGGATAGTGTTTGTGTTGTGGCGTAATGTGGCAACGAGACTACGAATATGAACAAATGAGTCACTGGTACCTGATTTGAGCCTATAGCCCGGGTGCTCTTCCTCTATCGTATAACGATCTCCATCCAGTATCATCTATACGGCGTACAATTTTTGGAAAGTACACATCGCCACCCCGTCCAGACCAAAGCAAATCACCTGACCTGACGTTGAACGCCTCTATCTCCGTTCCGTGTGACGTAACCCCGCTGTTATATGTATTCGGCCACCACCCATGCTATAATTGACCAGTCTACAAACACATCTTGCACACTTTGAACTCGAATTCATCGGTTGCCTCAAGACACACCAAGCCAACCAAACAATTTGCCCAACAACCAAAAGCCATTTCCAAAACCTACAATCAACAAACAAATCATCAAAATGCCCATTCCCCTCTTCACAGAACAAACCGTCAACCAGCTGCAGGGCAAAGTGAACCCAAACACCACACAGGTCAGTCAACAGGCCGGCGCCCCCGGCAAAAGCTCCAGCAGCAGCGGCAACACCAGCCACGCGACGACGACCAGCTTCGCGGGAAGCAGCATCCCGTCAGCGACGAATGCGCAGGGTCAGCGGCTGACCAAGGAGGAGGCGGACCGGCTCTATGAGGAGCGCATGGAGGACGAGTACGCGAAGAGGGAGGGGGGCGCTTAAATAAGCTGAATCAATGTCGACCTTGGAGGGCCTGCGGTGCAGTATGGAGTGAGGAAGAATTCCGACAGAGAAGGGTATTGCTTGATTGATTGACGAAAACGACTGTATATAGTTACGACGGAGGCTGCCTATGCTTGCCACATATTGCCTTGAGTCACGAATATTAATTAGAATCTCGCCCTCTTTGAAGCATTTCACTTGATCTCAAAATCATGTTCTAGCTCAAGATAATAAAAACAGCTAAAGGAAAAAAGTGTCCTTAAAGGCGAGACCCAGGTTCGAACCGCAGGCTGTTCGGCGGCCCAAGGACTACGTATCTATCGAGCAAGCCAGTCTAAGCCTAAATAGGAAATTTCGCTCAAATGAGGCCGGGGAGTTAAAAAAAAAACTGGTAGCTTCTCTTTGATTGAGCGTGTCATCCTTAGTGCAGGGGCCATGCTAATCTTCTCTGTATCGTTTCAAATTGACCAAATGCCCGAAGGCAACAGTTTCTTCTGTTTAACGGTACATGTAGCAACAAACAAAAGCAATCTGCAATTGTGATTGGACGGCACGGATGTGGCTCGTGCGTGAAAGAACACCAAAACCTGTCTCGGCAGAGGAATCCTGCCTTGGCTGTGAGGCTTTCATGCAGATGCTAATCTTACTGTAGGCTCTCGACTCTATGGTGAAACTGTCTGCTACGGATTGGAGACTTGGAGCTTGCAGCACTGGCTTCGACATCCCGAATTTCTGATGATTCTGGTGATCTGTTGGGTGTGAACTTTTACCTATACTAGTTGCTCTAGCTGTCCGGAACCGAGTCTAACTCTACCGAGTATATGCTGGCTCGTCTTGCCCTTGGGAAACGGGAAAGTTCCCGTCTGAGGGTCTGACAAAAGCAGTAAGACGGGCACTGAGCCTTGGATTATGGATAAAGCTTCGGAATCCGGAATCACTTCGCTAACGTCTAGACTAGGATGGGAAGATACCGCGCAGGGAGCCTGGGACTATGGTCATAGTCATATCTATCCCTAGAGGAATTCCCAGCCCAGACGTGCTAGCGAACTTCCTCCTTGAAACAACAGAGAGCAGCATCATGCATGAAGCTTTTTTGGGTTTCAGCGAGATCTTTCTGTCCGTGGAGTCTGGAATGGTTCCCTAAAACAATAATGTGCCGCTGAACCCTGCTGAGCACTGGAGCCTTGCTTCTGCCGCGTGGATCTACACGGGTTGTATATACTCCATAGAATACGTACGACTAAACGGCTGTGCCAGTGTAGTCCACACCTACGTTGGCCGCTCCGTCGTCAAGTGACTTCTTGAAGACTTGTTCAGCGCTGCGGTAAGATGAAGGATCCGTTGACCGAGTCAGCCTCACCTCTGTGGGCCGTGGACTGGACGAATTCGCCATCTCCGATCCCGACCCCGAGCGTCGAAACCATCACCACGCGAACTTTGATAGTAGTTATCACCGAGTCCGCGGAAACTAGGCCGGGGACGAGGCGGAAGTCCGAGAAAGCCAAGATTCCAGAACATGCAGCAGCACAGAAGCTCGACCACTGAAAGGCCACACAAAGTAATCATCCAGCATCATGACCAATCATCAATATCTGATTTCCCTTGTGCTCCCACCGCTCCCATCCTCCCCGTCTTTGTGCATGCCAGAGAGACAAATCAGCTCTGGGTGTGTTCGAGAAGACTGTTGCGCTGACCATTGCCTCTACTGTGATTGGCTGAGTGGGGCTTAGACGCCGCGTGAAGCAGAGGAGAAAAAAATTGGCAACATCAGACGTGCACGTCCAGAACTCGGAGTTAGGTAAGGCCTAGAAAGATAAATATCTTGCCCTGCTGCTGCACTTGGGGTTGCTCAATCGATTAAATTACTTCCAACCTTCTACGTGCCTTCTTCCGAGCTTCGTTGCTAAGCACTTTCAGACAGTCGCGATCTAGTTCCCGGTGACGTCAGGGTCTGGAACGTCTTATCAGCTTTTTTCCTAATCCGGACTCTGCCTCTTTCTAAGCAGCGCTGCGATTGCCAACAAAACCAGCAGTGACTCTATCGAAGAACGAAAAAGACTCTGTGCTTGCTACAAGAAAATAAGATAGAATGGCGTTCCTATTCATCAAGCAGAAGCTCTTCCCAGAGCGACGGACAAGGTCACAACCGAGCTATAGTTCGTCAGCCCTACCCGCAGCGCAGCACCAGGCACGAACTATAGAGCTAACAACACACAGGAAAACCATTGCTTGGTACAGACGAAGAAGACGATGACTCCGACACCATCACCAACAGCAACGGCAGCCTGGACCGCGACGTCGAAGGCCAACGGCCCAGAGCATACCGCACATTCCGCGACTCCTCACCATCATCCTCCACATACGACGTCGAAAGCACAGGGAGCGGGAGCAGCACGCGGTCACGCATTGATCCCCGTATCGTCTCGGATGCAATACTCGGTCTGTCGGACGGCCTCACCGTCCCATTCGCCTTGAGTGCCGGTCTTTCAGCGCTGGGAAACACAAAGGTCGTCGTGCTCGGCGGGTTGGCAGAACTAGCTGCGGGCGCAATCTCCATGGGACTGGGAGGATATGTCGGAGCAAAGAGTGAAGCGTATGTTTTGACATTGTCATTCCAACGAGCTCAATTGCACAGGCGCTAACACGCAACAGAGAATCCTACCAAACCACCGTCCGCGAAACCACCGAACTCATCGACTCGTCCCCCTCCGAAACAGCAGCTATCGTCTACAATATTTTTGCCTCCCACGGCGTCCCTGACGACGCCATCGCGCCCATCAACGCCTCCCTGCATGCCTCGCGCGACCGCCTCCGCGAATTCCTCATCACTTTCCACCACAAGGAGTCCGAGCCGGACTGCAACCAGGCGTGGACGAGCGCGATCACGCTCGCCCTGGGATACTTTATCGGCGGGTTCATCCCGCTCGTCCCATACTTCTTCGTCAACCAGGTGACTGTTGCGCTGTACTGCAGCGCTGCGGTTATGGCGGTCACGCTGCTGGCTTTTGGATATATCAAGACGGGGGTGGTGCGCGGGTGGAGTGGGAGAGATAACGTGCTTGCTGGGGTCAAGGGCGGTATTCAGATGGTCGTTGTTGGGGGCGTTGCGGCGGGCGCGGCGATTGGGTTGGTGAGGCTGATAGGTGGGGAGTCATGATTTCGTCGTCGACGACTCTCTTTCTGCAACACTTCGCCTTCGCCTCGTCCTCGCCCATTGCAAGACTTCCACTTCTTATATCGATACCCGGTGGACTACATAGCGTCCACCACTCTTTGTACAATAGTCACGAAACCAAAATGTAACAATATACCCTCTTTGCAACAGCATAACCCATCCATCCAAAGCAGCCCGCCCTAGCTAACCCATATATAAACTGTAGCCGAACCACCCATTCCCAATTGGTCAACCAACCCGCCCACCATATTTCCATACCCTTCCACTCATCCACAACCACCAAGCAAAATCAAGCCTCCCCACCCCCAAGCGCCTTCTGAATCAACTCCCTACTCCTCCCCTCCAGCTGCATGCCCAGGGCAAGCTCCCTCCCTCTCTCACTCATCTTAACCCAAGTCCGCTGCAAAATGCCAATGACCTTCTCCTCCTCATACCCGACCTGGAACTCCTCCAGCTGGTCCTCCAAAAACACCAAGCAGGCCACATCCTCCAACACCTGGACCTCTTCGTCCTCGCCGCCCTTCAGCCCCTCCTTGCGCACCAGCGCCGCAACCCTCTCAGGAACCTCCCCAGCTCCAGCGTCATCATACCCGCCCTGACGACACAGGTCGCGCGCGATCTCCGCCTGCCGCCGCGCGAGGTGGCTGCGCCAGCTGTGGTAGCCGAGCTTTGTCGCGGGGAAGTCGGTGCGCGGGACTTCCCAGCGGCGGAGGTGCTGGGCGCGCACGGCGAGGCGGAGGGGCTCGGAGGCGGTGGGGCAGCGCAGGGAGAGGTATCGCGTCATTTTGTTGGCGTAGTGCAGTTCGTAGGGGATTGGCGGGGAGTTGGGGGTGGGCGCCGGGACGGTTTTCGGGTCTGCGGCGTGCGCGGCGTCGATTAGGGCGAGGGTTTTGGTGAAGGGGGTTGTCATTTTGGGAGGTTGTTTTGTGGGTGGGTAGAAGTC
>RHLP01000336.1:0-21081 GCA_003719405.1 Aspergillus incahuasiensis
AAAGGCTAAAAAGGTTAGTACTAGTACTTAGTTTCTTAAAATATATAATATAAGTAGAATATATAATCTAGATAAAAAGAATTTTTACCTTATAGGGCCATACCCTGCAAGGCTTTTCCCTACCCTAGATAGATAGACTGGATGGCCAGCAGCCCAACAGTGTACACAATATTATTATTATTATTATTATTATAGTAGTAAGAATAGTAAAAGTTTATACTAGAAGGCCTTTTATATAGCTTTTTTAGTATATTAAGTTAGAAAAAAATAAAGATAGATAAATTAGGCTTGCTCTAAGTATATCTAGGCTTATAACCTATTAAAAAGGTTATATATATCTATATATATATAGGCCTTGATTCCTAGTAAGGTAGGTACTAAATATATAAAGGTGCAAGATAGCCTCCTGCAGATAGGGGTTCCCTAGGCTTGGCAGTTATATGACCTGACTAATCCACGCTAGCCACAAGTGTACTAGTTCAACAAGAGCTCCCCTTCGTCTCCATCACGCTGTACGAACACGCCCCCTCGCCGCGCTAGGCCGGCGCGGGGATCAGCATCGGGCGGAATGCATGGAACGTGCTCGAGCTGCTCGGCGCTGCGGACGGCGTCAGGGGCGGGAAAATCGGGTCCTCGTGGCAGCGGAATGGGCGGACGGGTGAGCATGTCGCTCTGGATGGTGGCAGCGCGGCAGCCCTGGCTGATACGCAGGCGGAGGACCCGCGGTGTGCGTCTATCAGGGCGAGGCGGACGCGGCTGCAGAAGGCGCTTCTGGAGCGGGTTCCTGGGGGGATTATCCTGTTTGGGAAGAAGGTGGTGGATGTAGAGGATCTTGGACTGGGTCAGGGCGTCCGGCTGGGGTTCAGGGATGGGACAGAAGCCACGGCGGATTTGGTTGTTGGGGCTGATGGGATTTGCTCGGTGAGTGCCTGATCCTTGATTCCACATGTTCCTGTTGACTCCTGCTTCATGGGGTAGATTGTTCGGCGGACGTTGTTCCCTGAGCATCACCTCCGTGTGACCGGTATGGTTCGCACCCGCCCTGTAAACATGCAGCTAGGGACTATCAAAGGGCATCGGGGCTGACCCTCTACAGGCAACACCGCGTTCCGCGTCCTCATCCCGCTCTCCTCGATCGCGCACGTCACGGACTTCCCGACATCAAACGGGTGGTGGCACGCGCTCAACGGCCACCTCTACTTCACAGCCGTCGACGACGACTCCGAGCCCGAGCCGCACCTATGCGAGATCACAATCCGCTCGTACAAGGAGTCCATCAGCACAGACAGGACAGCGACCTGGGCAGTCCCCGTGACGAACGAGCACGTTCTCGCCAGGGCCGCGGTATGTAGCCTGACGACCTACTTGCACGTGTATAGGTCTGAGTAGATGCTAATTTCCAAGGGTAGGAGTACGATCCCCGCATCCAGGAAGTCCTGCAGGCCGTCCCGGAGGGCGAGTGGAGGGAGTTCGCCATGGTAGCGGGCCCCTGCCTGTGGGAGATCACGGCATGGGCCAAAGTCGCGCTGATTGGCGACGCAAGCCACCCTCTCTCCGGGGCGTTCGGGTCCGGCGCCACGTTTGCAATGGAAGACGGCTGGGTTCTAGCGCGGGCTCTGGAGCTTGAGTGTTTGAGGAATGGGAGTCCCAGTGCAGCGATCAGGGGGGCGCTGGAGATCTTCCAGCGCATTCGGGGCCCGTACTATGAGCGCATGTGTGTGCCTGACCCTACCTAAATGATGCTCTTGACCTTTGGTACATTCTAACTATACATGACAGGTACGAGTACCTTGCATCGAGAGAACAGCATACGCAGGGGACTAGGACGGAGGCTACCGACTTTGATAGCGTGATCAAGGCGCGGATTTAGGGTTTGGGTTTGCGTCGAGCAGCCAGATGGACTGGATCTATAAGAATGATATCGCGCAGGTTTGGAAGGAGTTTGTTGCGGGTGAGGGGGAGCAGCCAGCGAGAGTGTAGATTGTTGAAGTGTCTAGTGAAGCTGCCGTGTAAGTGATTCTCGTTGGTGAAACCTGCCAGGTAGATATCAGGGTATCTTTCACATGTCCAGAGGCCAACACATGCAGGGTCCACGAACCAGGCTGCTTGGGTTACAGATCAGGCCACTGCTGGCCCGGTGATATAGCGTGAGAGAAATGGGAAATGGACCAGCTTGAGCACAGTTTGTGCGATGTTGCCTTTCGGTTCAGTTCCACTGTCGGTGTTGGACACGCAGCGGTTGTGAGAGTCACAGTGAGAGTAAAGCTGGGATCAAGCTATGCTCTGTATATCCAGCTACAGCTACAGTACTGTCCCATCGTTGCGCGGATTCGTCGGCATGAATCTCAGGCCCGCGCGCAGCCTTTGACATTTTGCCTGCATTGTAAGATTGGAGGCCCAGCACCACATTCTAGCTCTAAGTAGACACAAATGAAGCCCAAGGCAATCAACACCGTGGTAGTTCACCCTCGCTGCCGGGGTAGCACCCGGTCGACAGGCCCGTCGCACAACACACGGATGTGCACTGACAGCTCACTGGAAGACGCGTACCAGCCGGCAGGCAGTGTCACAGCATGGGCTGCAGAAGACTGAGTAACCAGGCTGGCCGCGTTTGCGTGCTCGAGCCTTCGTTCTTAACTGCAATGAACCCCTGGCATCTGATCAGCGGACTAGGGTAGTCCTTCCATTTCCATCCCTGCACCCATCACGCAGCATACTGCGCGACCTGCAAGCCATGGAAGAAGACACGCCAACCGAGAGCCCCAGTTCTCTCTTGGAGCAAGACCGGCGCAACCGCGCCCAGGGCCCAGCATCGAGGCCCTCCATCATCGGCCGCCCGGACCCAGCAAGCACCGCCCGCGGTGCGCGCCCCCACTCGAAGCCTCAAGATGAGGAAGTCACCCCCTTTGAGCCGATTGCAATCGTAGGAATGGCGATGAGGCTGCCGGGGGGCGTCTCCTCGGCAAGCGAGTTCTGGGAGATGCTAGCCACCGGACGTGACGGGCGCTGCGAGGTCCCAGAGACACGATACAACATCGACGGCTTCCACCACCCAACGCAGACACACTCGATCAAAACCCGGCACGGCTATTTCCTCGCCGAAGACCCAGCAACCTTTGACGCGGAGTTCTTCGGCATCGGCGCGCTGGAGGCCGAGCGCATGGACCCGCAGCAACGGCTGCTGATGGAGGTGGTGTGGGAGTGCTTCGAGAGCGCGGGGGCGACAGACTGGCAGGGGCAGAACATCGGCTGCTACGTCGGGGTCTTCGGCGAGGACTGGCTCGAGCTCGCAGCCAAAGACACCGAGCACGTCGACCGGTACCGCGCGATCGGCACCGGCGGGTTCGTGCTGGCCAACCGCATCTCGTACGAGTACGACCTGCGCGGGCCCAGCATCACCGTGCAGACCGGGTGCTCGGCGTCGCTGGTCGGGCTGCACGAGGCGTGCCACGCGCTGCAAGCAGGGACGTGCACTGCGGCGATCGTGGCGGGCACGAATCTAATCTGGGGGCCCAGCATGACGGCCACGATGACGGACAACGGGGTGCTCTCTGCGCAGGGGGTGTGCCGGACCTTCGACGAGAAGGCAGACGGGTACGGGCGCGGCGAGGCCGTGAACGCCGTGTACATCAAGCCGCTGCAGGCGGCGCTGCGCGCCGGGGACCCCGTGCGCGCGGTGATTGCGGCGACGGGCACCAACTTCGACGGCCGCACGCCCAACATCACCAGCCCGTGTCCGGAGTCGCAGGCGGCGCTGATCCGGGGCACGTATGCGCGGGCGGGGCTGGGCGAGGCCGAGATTGGCGACACGGCCTTGTTCGAGTGCCATGGCACCGCGACGCTGGCGGGGGATAAGGTCGAGGCCTCGGTGGTTGCTGGGCTGGGGGGGCGGCCGGGGACGCTGATTGGCGCGGTATGTGTTGTCTGTCTGGGGGTGTGCTGTGGATGCTTGCTGATGTATGTTGCAGGTCAAGCCGAATGTCGGGCATTCTGAGGGCGCGTCAGGGCTGACGAGTCTGATCAAGGCCGTCCTGGCCCTCGAGAACAAGCGCATCCCCACGAACATCCACTTCGACACGCCCAACCCCGAGATCCCCTTTGAGAACCTGGTTGTGCCGACCCAGGCTCTGCCGTGGCCGGTGGACAAGCGTGCCAGGGTTTCGGTCAACTCGTTTGGGATAGGTGGCTCGAATGTGCATGTTCTTGTAGAGGCGCCTTCATCGGCCTCGTCTGACCACCAGGTCCGACACATAGAGAGCAATACAGCCCCGAGCCAGCAGGCAAGGCTGTTGGTAGTGTCCGCCCGGACAGACAAGGCTCTCCAGCAGCGGACCAAGCAACTGGCAGACTACTGCAATGGTCTACATGCAAGCAGCCTCGACGACTTGGCCTACACGCTGGCCGTCGGCCGCACACACCTACCGCGTCGGGCCTTTGCCCTCGTGACTCCAGGCTCGCTCATCGACCCGTCCGACTTTATCGCCCTCGGGGCACAAAAGGAGCCGCAGGCAACATTTGTCTTCACAGGGCAGGGGGCGCAATGGGCAGGAATGGGCGCGGGGCTGTTCGACGCGTTCGCCGAGTTCCGCGACGACATCGACGAGATGGACCGCGCCCTGCACAGCCTCGAGGAGGCGCCGCAGTGGTCGCTGCGAGGTGAGTCTTGCCTAGCCGTTCTCCCTCTGTATCCCATATCCCAGTGCATGATGGTAACATGCGGTATTGAACACGGCAGACGAGCTCGCAAAGCACGGGCCCGAATCACGCACCCACGAAGGAGCCCTCGCGCAGCCCCTCTGCACAGCGCTGCAGATCGGCCTGGTCAACCTGCTGCGGCGGCGGTTCGGCGTGGAGCCGCACGCGGTGGTCGGGCACTCCAGCGGCGAGATTGCGGCGGCGTATGCGGCCGGCGCGATTACCATGGAGACGGCCGTGCTGGTGGCGTATTTCCGCGGCGTCGCTGTGAGCGCTCTTGAGGGGACCGGCGCAATGGCTGCGGTTGGCCTCGCGCGCGCGGCGGTCGAGCGCTACCTCTCTGGCACGTCAGTGGTGGTGGCCTGCGAGAATAGCCCGCAGAGCGTGACGCTTGCTGGGCAGGCTGAGGCGCTTGACCGGGTTGTGGAGAGTATCATCATTGACCACCCAGATGTTTTCACGCGGCGTCTCCCCATCAGCATCCCCTATCATTCTGGTAAGTCCAGCTGCAGCGCTCAACGACACTGCTAACTCCACCAGCGCAAATGAAGACACTTGGGTCTCTGTACGAGACACTCATCGCGCCACACATGGAGTGTCCCAGCCAGGACGAATCCCGCACGCTGCCCATGTTCTCGAGTGTGTCGGAAGAGATACTTCAAGCCCCCTGGGGCCAGCAGCTCGGCGCCGCATACTGGCGCCGCAACCTCGAGTCGCCCGTGCTCTTCTCCGCCGCTGTGCAGAAGATCCTCACAGACCCAGACATCAAAAGCCACGTCTTCATCGAGATCGGCCCACATCCAGCCCTCGAGGGCCCCTGCAAGCAGACCGCCGCCTCGACACCAAACCGCGAGCCCGCACTGGTCTACATCCCAACACTACGGCGTAAAAAGACGCCCCCCTCAGAGAACCATACAGGCGGCTCTGCCACGCAGCTCCTCGAAACAGTCGCGCGGGCACACTGCCACGGCCTGGCACTGAACCTCCGCTGCGCGGTGCCACCTGCCCGCATCCTACACAATCTCCCCCCCTACCCATGGGACCACAGCACGCGGTACTGGCTGCGCAACCGGATGGTCAACGACTTGCGGATGGGCGCAGCGCCGCACCACGAGCTGCTGGGCCGGCGCGTCGCCGACAGCTCGGACCTGGAGCCCGCGTGGCGCACGCTGTTCTACCGCGAGGAGGTCGAGTGGCTGGAGCAGCACGTGCTCGGCGGCGAGGTCATCTTCCCGGCGGCAGGGTACGTTGCCATGGCCGGCGAGGCCGTGCAGCAGCTGCATCCCGGTGCGAGTGAAACTGGAACAGGAACGGAAATTAAAGAAGGGGGATATTCGATCCGCAAGATGGTGCTCAAGACGGCGATGGTGCTGAAGCCGTGGCACCAGATGGAGCTGATCACGACGCTGCGGCGCGTGCGGCTCAACGACACCATGGACTCGGAGTGGTACGCCTTCACGATTGTGGCGCACGACGGCGTGGACTGGACGACGCACTGCCACGGCGAGGTGCGGGCTGGCTGCGACCACGACCACGCTCGCCCCGTCCCTGGGGGTGATGTTAACAAAGTACAGCCATACCCCCGCCGCGTCAACACCGAGCGCTGGTACCAAGCACTGCGGCAGCGCGGGCTCGACTACGGCGAGCAGTTCCGCGGACTGGCCGAGATCACAGCAGACCCCGTGCACCCGGCCAGCCACGCGCGCGTCACAGACCCGCCCGAGCACCACAGCCGGTACCTGCTGCACCCGATCGTGCTGGACCAGTGCCTGCAGGCGATGAGCGTGGCGTGGGCGCGCGGACTGACGCGGCGGCTGGCGGGGATGGGGATCCCGATTGCGCTCGAGCAGGTGTGCGTGCGGGGCTCGGGCGCGGGCATGGCCGTGGGCGCGCGGATGAGCAGCGCCGGGCGCGGCAAGCAGACGGGGCAGGCGACGCTGGTGGACGGGGAGGGGCGGGTGCTGGTGGCGCTGGAGGAAGCGTGTTTCTTTGCCGTCGACGACGAGCTCGTGCTGTCCGGCACTGGCAGGGCTGGAGCCGGGGCGAACCCCATCCCGCTGGGCGCGCAGATGCGCTGGACGGCGGACATCGACATGATGGCGCCGGGGGCGCTGCTGCGCACGCAGCGCACCAGCGCGGAGACCGCGGCGTTTGTGCGCGACTGCATCCTGGCCGCGTACATTGCGATCATCCGGACGACGGAGGCGCTGGAGGGGGTGACGCCGGCGCTGGCGCACATGGCGGCGTGGAAGGGGTGGAATGCGCGCAAGGCGGCGGAGATCCTGGGCGGGCCGGTGCCGTACGCCGAGGAGGTGCGGCGGTTTGTGCAGCTCACGCGCGAAGAGCAGGAGGCGCAGGTGCATGAGCTGGCGGCGCGGTATGTCGGCACGAAGTTCCAGGTGTATGGGGATCTGGCGCGGACTGTGTTGGATCACTGTGTTGCGCTGGCGACGGGCGAGACCACCACCATTGACCTGCTGCTGGCCCACGATGGACTGAAGGGGTATTACCGGACGGGCCAGGAGTGGCATGACTGGAGCCGGTTCCTGCCGGCGCTGGGGCATGGAAACCCACGGCTGCGCGTGGTGGAGATCGGGGCTGGCACGGGGGTTGCGACGGCGGCGGCGCTGGGGCTGCTGCGGACGTGTGAGGGGGCGCGGCTGTACGCGAAGTACTACTTCACGGACCTGTCGCCGGGGTTTCTTGCTGCGGCGCAGGAGGAGTTCTGTCGGTATGATGCGATTGAGTATCGGGTGCTGGATATCACCAAGGACCCCGAGGCGCAGGGGTTTGCGTGCCACTCGTTTGACCTGGTGATTGCGGCGAATGTGCTGCATGCGACGCCGCGGCTGCAGGAGGCGTTGCGGAATGTAAGGCGGCTGCTGGTGCCCGGGGGGTGGTTGCTTCTGCAGGAGCTGCATGAGCCTGGTATGGCCCTCCCCGTCGAGTTGTAGGACCATTGCGAGGGCTAACATGGTCGCCACTGCAGGCCTCATAATGAACGACTACATTATGGTAAGTGCGCTCTCCGCCCTACTCTAACATGACCACACCAAGCACAGACACAGACACACGCTGACATACTCAATGCACAGGGGACCTTCCCAGGCTGGTGGCTCGGCGCAGACGACGGCCGGCCGGAGCACCCATATGTCTCGCCTGAGCGGTGGGACGCCGACCTGCGCGCCGTGGGCTTCACGGGGAACGAGGCGCTGGCGTACGACATCGAAGACCCGGTGCGCAACAGCTTCAGCATGCTGAGCCGGGTGGCCGTGGGCCCGGACGCCACAGGCAAGATCGTGCAGGTGGGCGCGTCCGAAGACGCACACGGAGGCACGCTCGACTATGTCGCCCAGGTCCGCCGCCAGCACCGCGACGTGCAGCAGGTGAGCGAGCAGCTGCCGCGCGCGGTGGCGCTGCTGGTTGGCGACATGCCCGCGTCCAGCACAGACAAGTGGAAGTGGGCCAGCGAGGTGGCCGAGCAGTTCACGGCGGAGGGGTATCGCGTGTCGTGGCTGCGCTGGGGGGAGACGCCGGCTGCGGACGCGTTCGTCGTCTCGCTGGTTGACCTGGGCGGGCCGTTCCTGTACACGATGGACGCGGCGCTGTACGGCCAGCTGCAGGGGTTCCTGCACGCGCTCGACAAGCAGCGGCTGTTCTGGGTGACGCGGGCGACGCTGGCGGACGCGGACGGGGGTGCCGTAGACCCTCGGTATGCGCTGATTCTGGGACTGGCGCGGACACTGCGGTTCGAGACGGTGCATCATCCGGTGACGGTGGAGATGGACTGCTTTGACGTGGCGGCGGCGCGGGCGCTGGTGTGCATCGTGGACAAGGTCCGGGACAGGGTCATCCACCGGCCGGATCTGGACGAGGAGTATGAGTTTGCTGTGGTAGGCGGGACGGTGCACATCAGTCGCTGCCACTGGATGCCGCTCACGGATCCCGGTCTCTTGCCTGTACGGACTGTCGCGGACGGACCGCGCGAACTGCAGGTTGGGGTGTATGGGCTGATTGATACGCTGCACTGGGTTGCGGCCGAGGAGGAGGAAGCGCTGGGCGAGACGGCAGTGGAGGTGGACGTGCACTACGTTGGGCTGAACTTCCATGTAAGCGTCTATTTGTTTGATCTGACCTAGTTCTTTACTGGGGCTGGCTAATAGCTACAGGATGTCATGATTGCCATGGGAGTCGTTTCCGATAGCGCGCACCTCGGCGTCGAGGGGAGTGGCATTGTCCGCCGCGTAGGCGCCGCCACCACGGGCCTCCAACCAGGGGACCACGTTGCTCTCGTGGCTGGGGGTCTGTTCCGCACGCGCATCGTCGTTGACCAGGAGCGGTGCCGGAAGACACGCCCAGGCCTGGACCTGGAAGGGGCTGCAACAATCCCATCCGTGTATGGGACCGCGCTGTGGGCGCTGGTCCATCTGGCGAATCTGCAGAGGGGGCAGGTATGTCATGTCCATCCTCAATCTCCCACCGGCTAGCCCTGCTGACCACACCATCAGAGTGTCCTGATCCATTCAGCATGCGGAGGGGTAGGCCTGGCGGCCATCCGGATCTGCCAGCATCTGGGAGCCCAGGTAGGCGACGCTCAATACCCTCGAGCAGCACACTGACTTAGACTAACACGACGCTACTTAGATCTACGCCACCGTCGGCAGCGAGGCAAAGGCCCAGCATCTAGTGCAGCACATGGGCATCCCGCGGCATCAGATCTTCCACTCGCGCGACGCGAGCTTCGCGGCCGATCTGATGCGCGAGACCAACGGGCGCGGCGCCGACGTCGTGCTCAATTCACTCGCAGGGAAGCTGCTGCAGGCCTCGTGGGAGTGCGTGGCCGAGTACGGCAAGATGATCGAGATTGGCAAGCGGGACTTCCTCACGCACGGCACGCTCAGCATGACCCCGTTCGGCGCCAACCGCGCCTTCTTTGGCGTCGACATGCTGCATCTGGAGCTCATGGACGCCGCCAGGCGAGAAGCGTACGTCCTCTCCTCCTCTCCCCTCTCCTTACCATGCCATTACACCTCGAATTAACACTGCAAACAGGATCAAGCACAAGTTCGACGAGTGGGAAGCAGACGGACGCATCCCGCCCATCCAGCCGATCCGGACCTTCGCCGCCGCCGACGTGGTCGACGCATTCCGGCACATGCAGACGGGCCCGCACATGGGCAAGATCGTGGTCCAGATGCCCAGCAGCGCGGCCGAGCTGCCCTGCGACGCGGGGCCGCTGGACGTGCGGTTCCCCGCGGACGCCGTGTACCTCCTGGTCGGCGGGCTCGGGGGCATCGGGCAGGCGATCACGACGTGGATGTGGGAGCGCGGCGCGCGCCACTTTGTGTTTTTCTCGCGCGCGGCGGGCCAGCGGCCTGGGGACCGGGCTTTTCTTGCGGAGCTGGAGGTGCTGGGGTGTTCGGCGCGTGCGGTGGCAGGGAGCGTTACATGTCTGGATGACGTGCGGCGCGCTCTTACTTGCTGTGGCGAGCGCCGCCTGGCTGGGGTGTTGCAGCTGGCTATGGTTCTCAGGGTATGTATTGCGGTCTGGTCTACCCCTCTGGCGGTGCACCTGCATCCTATTCCCATTGATCTACCTCAGTTGTAGATAGATAGTTGAAAACCCCTGCTAAGCACCTACAGGACCAACGATTCGCGGAGATGACGTACGACGAGTGGCACGCGGTGCTGGGCCCGAAGGTGCAGGGCAGCTGGAACCTGCACGAGGCACTGCAGGGGGCAGCGCTGGACTTCCTCGTGCTGATCGGGTCGAACACGTACGTGGCCGGCAACGCCGGCCAGGCCAACTACGCCGCGGCCAACTGCTACGCCGAGGGGCTGGCGCGGTTCCGACGGCAGCAAGGGCTGGCGTGCTCGGTGCTGCACCTGGGCCCTGTCGAGGACATTGGGCTGGTGAGCCGCGAGCCGCGGCTGCTGCAGTACGCGCGGGACTCGTCGGTGCGCCTGCTGCACGAGGCCGAGGTGATGCAGGGCCTTGCGCTGGCGATCCGGCAGTCTGCGCCAGGGTCAGGGCCAGGGCCAGGGCCAGGGCCATGCTCGTGCATGGTCGGACTCGCAAACAGCGCGCCGACCAGCGCGCCGGGCGTGCACGCAATCTGCGACGGCGACGCGCGGCTGGGGATCTACTACGGGCTGGAGGCTGTAGGCGTGGCGCGGCTGGTCAGCAACCGGGACCGGATCCGGGGGCTTGTTGCGCGGATCGAAGCGGACCCGGGGGTGCTGGACGAGGCGGAGACGGAGGCGGAGCTGACGCGCGAGCTGGGCAGGCAGATTGGGGAGTCGATGGCGGCGGCGCAGGAGCTGGACGAGGAGCAGGTGGGCAGCATGGCGATTGACTCGCTGATGGCGATTGAGATCAAGAGCGCGACGCGGCGCAGTCTGGGGATTGATGTCAGCTTGGTGGAGATTGGGCGCGCGGGGACAGTGCGCGGGCTGGCGAGGCTGGCGATTGTGCATTTGAAGGCCAAGTATCAGAGTGGAGAGGGTGCTTAGCTAGCAAGTGATGAATCAATACGGAGTTATTGACTATATTGTAGAACCAAAAAAGACTTATGTTCCGACACGGGGAATCGAACCCCGAGCTGCTGTGTGAGAGACAGCGATGTTAACCATTACACCATATCGGATTAATTGTGAAGTAGCATCTGCAAGTTAATTGAATATGTTAAATAGTGTTAAAAACTAACAAACCCACCCAACAGCCTACATAGTCGTACGGATCCGGCCCTTGAAAGGGTCACCGGTCAATGCGAACAGTAATGGGAAGGCATCTCTTGCCTGGACTTCCGTCAGTCAGATGGGCAGCTTCCGAGCCTGGGCGCTCTTCTTGATCCTCCCTTGTTTCGTGTAGGTTCTTGTATGTTGCGTTGTCTTCTTCATCCCATCACGAATATATATTTCTCTGCTCCTCTCTGTCGGGCCAGGCTCGGGCCAGGCTCGGCCTCATCTACTCGAGGTGAGATAAATAGCTGTGAGAAGACCAATGGGGACCATGGCTAGATATCTTCTGCTCCATGCTCCAAGCAGCGAAGACATGTGTATATACTGCTACCAAATTACTTTACCTGGCCTGGCTAAGAAGAACGCAGCACGAGAACAAAAGCGGGACGTTGTAAGATTCCCCATATCACTGCGTAAGAGACAAAGACATTATATATTCTATATGCTCAACACCAACCCACTCAACGCCAAGCCAAGCCATGCATGTACCCACGAAACACCAAACAGCCCCTCACCCAAAGACAAAGAAACTCAAGCTGCAACCCACCAGCCCTAGTTTGCCTGGGGAATCAACACAGCGCGGTAGTTAACCTGCCCCTTATCGAGCCTCTCCATCGCCTCCTTGATGCCCTCTTCAGTCATAGGGTACTCCTCAACAAGGGGCTTGATCTGATGATGGGCCGCAAAGTCCAGCATCTGGCGGTGGACAGCGCGGGTCGCAACGAGGGAGCCAACGACGTTCAGCCCGAACGCGATGAGCGTCATGTACGGGATCTCGAAGTTGCCGCTCGCAACCGTGAGCGGGTAGATGCTGGCGCGGGGCGCCATGATGGGCATGAAGAGGTCCCAGTTGGGCGGGACGGCCGCGGTAACGAGGAGGCGGTTGAGCGGGGCGGCGACCTCGAGTTTGGACGCGTCCTTGGTCGCGACGAACTCATGCGCGCCGAGCTTGAAGGCTTCGTCCTTCTTGCGCTCGGAGCCCGACAGCACCACGACGCGGCAGCCCATCTTGGCTGCGAACTGGATCGCCAGGTGGCCTAGGCCGCCGACTCCGAGGATGCCAACGGTGTCGGTGGGCTTGACGCCCTCGAGGGCTGTGAAGACGGTGGCGCCACCGCACTGCATGGGGGCGGCAACGGCGTCAGTCATGGTGTCGGGGATCTTGTGCAGGAAGGCCTCGCGCCAGATGGCGTGGGAGGCGAAGCTGCCCTGGTCGGTGGAGGCGTAGGAGTACAGGTGGCGCTCCGGGCAGAAGGTCTCGGTGCCCTGCAGACACTCGAGGCAGTGGCCGCAGGAGTCGGTCTCGTAGCCCCAGCCGACGCGGTCGCCCTTCTTGAGGTGGCGGGCGTTGGGGCCGACCTTTTCGACGACGCCGACGCCTTCGTGGCCGAGGACGATGTCGGCTTTACGCTGGGGGGTGTTAGTGGGAGAAATTGGAAAGAGGGGAATGGGTCATAACCTACGTAGTGCAGGTCTGTGCCGCAAAGGCCGGAGGCTGTTACGCGGAGCAGGACGTAGTCCTCGGTGAGCTCGTCGGGGCGGGTGGTGGTGCTTTTGACGGGGTTGCCGGACTCGTGGCCCTTGAAGACGGTGAAGGAGGGCATGGCGGTGGGAGTGTTGTGAGGTAGCGGATCGTAGGTAGTCTTCTATATCGGGTTGAGTTGTAGGGTAGGAGTGTGTGATAGTTGTGGAGATAGGCAATAATAAATCTGCAATTGAGTGAGCGTCACGGCCCCTTTTATAAAACCAACAACCATGATGCAGATATGAAAAATAGACTGGTGGACCCTGGCGGAGCCTCTTCGGGAAAACCGGCATCATCCACATGGTTGGAAAGCCAGATCGATGTGGTGCAAAGTGAAGCCGGTAGAAGCGCAGAGTGGAAACAGCACAAAGGCTGACGAGGCTGCCGGAGTCGCGGAGTCCCGGAGTCCCAACTAGGCTTGGTCTCCTTGACCGCAATAGGAAGGAGTTCCGGATTGCCGCTTCAAGGCTCCGGGATTTGTCCGGCATCCAAGTTTTCAACGCCCGCTGTGGAGTTCCAACTGATACGGTGAACAGAGACGCGGGATGAACCTGTTGCGTGATCATTGATGGCTCTGCCAACTATTATTATTATCACTGCAGGTCCACTCATTCGCAACTTCAACTTCGCTGAAACACAAAAAAAGGAGAGCAAGGCTGGCGATCGGTATACTGGGGGGTTTGCGTCACAGGGGCAATAGCCATCCACCACAAGACGCCCCTATACGGAGTATCAATTGAAGATTCACAGTGTATACTTGAACCCCGCCAACCCCTCAATCGGCTTGCCACCGCCATCGACGCGCCTGTTCGCGCCGTGAAACTTTACCGTCAGGATCCCCACGACCAAGATAATGACTGCATTGGCCAGCATAGTTGTCAGAAGACCAGGGCGGTAGTCGGGTGCATCCTGCGCACGAAAGACAGCCGTTCCCAGAATCCCGCCGCTGCTGCCTCCGCCGATAAGGGTGGCCGATGTCAGGGCTCGCTTCCACTGTCCGCGGATGTTGTTGCTGTGAACTGTTAGCAATAGCAACGCGATGGTTGGAATAGAGTGATGGAAGTGAAGTGATGATAAGGCGCGCATAGCATACCTCTGCCAAAAAACCAGAGCCGGGCAGTTGGCGTTCCCTCCGATCGTGGCCAGGATGACGCCGAAATACCGCGGCGCCGGACTATCCAGGTACCCCAAGAGCCCCAAGCCAAGCAACCCCATCGCGGCATTGAGCGCTACAACCGGGCCTCGAATGCGCCGCTTGTCGGCGACGACGCCCTGCGCGAACATCACGATGGCGGCGGCAACATACGGCGGCGCGACGAGGCACTGCGCCTTGACGACCGAGAAGCCCATGCTGTTCTGGAGGATGATGGGCAGGAAGTACGCGATGGAGTAGGTGTTCGCCGTTGCCAGCATGTACAGAACAGCATAGAGCCATACTTTGCTACCCATGGCGTTGCGAAGGTACCCCTTTATTGTAAAGAACTCAGCGTACACATCGGAGCGGTCGTTCTCAATGGTGGCGATGATGTAATCGGCCTCGGCCTGGGTGAGAAAATGCCATGACTTGGGCTACTGCTCGGGGAAGTCGACGAGGATGAGATACGACCCGATGCCAAGAACACAGGCGAGGATTCCTTCGATTTGTCGCCAGAAGTTAGACTCGTGCTCTGCAACGGGACATGGTCGGGCATATCTTACGATAAAGATCCACCGCCACCCCGCATGCCTCCTAATCCCGTCCATCTGAATCAGCCCGTATGCTAGGATACCCCCAAAACCCGACGCCGTGCTGCCGATGAGGTAGAAGGCGGCGTTGCATTTCTGGAGCTCGTAGCGCGGAAACCAGGTACTCAGCAGGTAAACACAGCCGGGGTAGAATCCAGCCTCGAGAGCCCCGAGAATAACGCGTAGACCTGCCATGGCCGGCCATGAAGGAACGAAGCCAAAGCCCTGTGAGAGTTGTAAGCCGGACTTACTTCTAGAGAAGGGACCGGCCAAGACTCACGATCATGACAGCATCCCAGAAGAGAACGATAGCGGAGAGAAATAGGCGCGGCCCGACTCTTCGAATGATCACCGTCGCTGGGATCTGGAAGATCGTGTAGGTGATAAAGAAGACGAGAGAGGTGATGCATTATCCGTTGTTGGAGGCGTCCATGTTGAGATCCGGCCGCATTCTATCCGTAGCGGTCAAGCATTAGCACGTACCCGCTAGACCTATGGTTTGATACAACCTACCCAGCAGCAGATGCAGCGCCCAAGTTCGTTCGATCCAGCAAGCTGATGCAGTAGAGACAGCCCAGAGTGACGATCAGCCGCAGATCGATGCGCTGAATGAGTCTCTTCCGCTCCTGCGGGGTGAATGCGCTGAGTGTTCCGTCATGGTGGACAGCAGGTTTTTCGGCGTTCTCAAGATGAGACTGGACACTGGGCGGTTTCGACATGTGAGTCGGCAGGAGTATCAAAGTTGGATTGAGGACGAATACCCCAGAGGGAGATCTATATAGCCGAGCACTGGACAGCTTCCCCGCACCTCGGGCCAACCCTGGATTTGGATTTCCCCAACAGCACGACAGATACGCACTGGAGTCTGCATGACGGAATGTCGCACTCAAAACCCCGCTGTAGCTCGCGAGGGAGTGATTGCTAGCAAGATAGCTAGCAAGATTTGGGATGACTGCTCATTCGTGCGAGCGGATCTGATCCCCCTTTCTCAAAAATGTCAAAGTCAAACAGCCCACTGGTCAAAGAACCCACTATTCAGCGCCGACCAGTCAATCCCAGTGAGAGTCTCAGCCGAGATATCAATCGAATGCCCCAGAACGCCACCGATCTCCGCAGTCGCCGACTCATCGCCGAAACCAAGCGGCCATTCCATACTCGGGTCGAAAAGGGCGCCGACCTCGAATCCAGCGTTGCCGTAGGGTTGCTGCGAGCCGTCGGCGATGACCACGTTGTTGGCATCCACCGCGTTCTTGGAACTGCTCTGTGCAAGGTGGTCGATCTTGACACTCAAATCACGCATGATGGTCGCGGCGTTGACGGCGACCGCAAAGCTGTTCCCGAAGTGCTCGAACGCGGCAACGGAGAGGTCAATGGTCGCTCGCGCAGCGCTGGTCCGCTCGCTCTGAGGGAAGACAAGGACGAAGCCGACGAGGGTCATGGCGGCGTTCCACTGCCACTGGAAGGCCTCGTGCCAGCCGTTCAGGATGGAAGTGCAGTCGAGGACCTGGTGCATGATGTGGGTGAGCGCGATCGCGTGGGCAGCGCACTTCAGCGCGGTTTGCTCGGTGATCGCCGTGGGAACGCCCTTGAGGGTAAAGCATACAGCTGAGCGGTAGATGCTCATGCACGCGTTGTGGTACCTCAGTTCAAGCAGCAAGCGCTCGCGCTGGAGCCACACAGGGGTGAACTGTTCGATCAGAAGCGGCGAGAGATCTGTTGAGAATGGCGTCCCGTTGGTCTGGCGGCTGGTCTTGAGCACCTCCGGAACGCCTTGCCGCCATGCATCCAGGATCTTGGTGAGCGTCTCGGAATTACCGCAGCTGATCGTGTCCAGCGGTCTAGCGTAGAACGTCACATATGCTTTTCGCGCTGCATTGAGGAGCATGATCCCGTGCACATGCCATGTCAGCCATGTTATATTCCCGCCGATCGGCGCGAAACTAGAGCCAGAGAGAGCGGCGATCTCGCGATCATCAGCCGGAAGAGTACACGAGGATGTTGATTCTTGGACGGTAAACGGGCGGCCGAGCTTCATACTCCGGTTGCTCTCCATGACATAGATAGTCCACCAGATGCGCTTGCGCAGCTCCCGTTCCCGCCGCGGCATGCTCTGCGGGGGCTCCACATGCAAGCCCAGCATGAAAGCCGTCCGCACGGCAAGACCACATGCGTTGTCGGACATGTTCTGGAAGCCGCCGCAGCAGAGATAGATCGAGCAGAGCAAGTGGCACTGAATCGTCGACAGGGTCGGGCTCTCCAACTCGTTCGACAAGAGGGCCAGGCAACGACGATAGTGCCATCGGCCGGCGATAGTCGAGTCGCTGTCATTCACGTCGCCTCTAGCCGCCGCAGTGAGTGCCTGCCGGCCTCCAGGCTGCCGAGCCATCCCATACTGCATGCACAAAGCAAGAACGATGTCCACCAGGGCGGACGGCTGGCGCTCGGCGTCCGAGCCCGTCCACAGCGACTGGTAGTGCTCTTTAAAGTCGCGCTCGTCGAGAATGGGATTCGACGGGTAGTACGTCTCCCAGAAGAGGTTGAGAAAGTACTCCTCCTGCATCGGGGTCAGGGATTCCCCGCTGCGGATGGGGTCGCCCGTGGGAGCCGCTGGTCGGAGGCCACTCGGGCCATGCTCAATGGTAGAAGCGGGCTCATGCAGAAGGGTGCTCGCCGAGTCCGGCAGCATCCCGCGCGCCGAGTGCGTTTGTTTCAGGGCGGTGGTGAGAAAGTTGTTGATGCTGCCGATGAAGAAGAAGAGCGAGGACGAGCCGTACCAGGTCTTGTTCGGCGAGTGCGCCGTGCTGATGTGGATGCCGTCCCAGACTTTATTCCGGCCATGGTCGCCCAGGTCAACGGCGCTGTCGCCCGGGCTATCATTCGCGGAGGTCGTCGTAGACGGGGTGTCCATCTGCATTTTTTGGGCAACTGGCGGGCGCGCCTTGCGCTCATCCTGGAGTTCGAGCTCCAGCTCCTCGACGCGTTTCTTCAGCCTCTCAATCTCCCTGGTCGCCTCTGGGAGTGTCGCGGCTCGCGCGAGGCGATCGTTGTTGCAGCCGCCCCCTCTCCTGCTGCAGTTGGCGCACGGGAACTCCGAGTCGCACTTGAGGCGGTGGGCGCGGCACCAGTTGCAGGCCCTTGCCACCTGGCTGCGCTTTCTGGAGGACTGCGCTGGTCCAGTTGGGGGCATGCTCACGATGAAAGTGGGGCTCGCCATGGTTCGACCGTTGAAGAGAGGAAGAAAGAGACGGCGAGGAGAGGATTGGCGGAATCGAAACGGTCGAGATTCGCGATCAGCGAGACAGCCGGCTTGGCAGGATCACGTAAGCATTATGCCTGGAGTTTCAGGCATAAAGACATTGCAAGAAGATCTATTGACTGCTCTGCGCCAAGTGCCGTTGAGTCCAAATCTAAGTCTATTACTATGTGCAACAGCAGCTTCTCCGTGCTGGCAGCTGACGAGTGATACCACGAGCATCCCGGGCACTTACCCGCTATGGCCTGCAGCGGAGAAAGGTCTCCCGAGTTCAGCTAGGAGCATCTACATTAACAGTGTCACAATTCACTGCTGGAAACTGGGTAGCGTAGTACTCCACAGCAGAGAACATCAGAAGTCTCTTCCCACATGGCCTTGAGCACTGAAGCCTCAAGAAACAGCACGACGAGCGGAACCTGAAAGTATTGGTATGCTTTGAAAGATGGGATCCCAGCCCCCGCCAAATAGATTCGGAGAAGCGGAGCGCACGAGAGCTTGCTTGCCATATAAAGCCGAGTGAAATAATTGTGGCAAAGCTCACTCGATCAAGGCACTGCCAGTGCCCCCAAATGGAGAGAGACCTTCAGCTCCGCATCCCACTAAACCGTCGGCAGGCAAGCGCACCGGCTGCTCGAGAGCCCTGGACCCGTTGCATCGGTGGTGCATCTTATTGCCTTCGCGCTTTCGCCGTTTCTAGCAACCACTGCACGCGATTCACACAACAAGAAGACAGGACAGACCATCAACCAGCCTCACGCCCAAACTCCGGCGTAAACGCAAACCCGCCATCGCCATCGCCACCGCCCTCAAACAGCGGCAACGGCAGCGGCGGCGCCAGGGTAACCTCCCAGCCCACCTGGACGGACTTATACATCTTCGCGACGACCGAAAAAACATCACTATCACAACCAGGCTCGCCCTCCAATCCAGCAGCACCAGCAACAAGACCCATGTTCTTGACGACCGTGTCCAGAATCGCCAGGACGTCGATTGTCTTGCGGACGGTCGCCACGTCCCAGAAGGGGTTGTCGAAGGTGGAGAGCTGGTACAGGACGACGAGATTATGCACCATCTGGGCGAAGATCGAGAACGGGAAGCCGATGTACTCGGCCGGGGGGATGGAGAGGAAGAGCTCGAACCAGGACTTTGCGGCGGCGAGGCATGCGTAGTGGTGCGAGATTTGGTGGAAGTCCAGTGTTGTGGATGTTAGGGGGGTGCTGGTGAGCGCGGACTCGTGTAGGGTCAGCGAGGCGTAGTGGTGGTGGAGGAGGAGGATTTCTAGGACTTATTAGTCGGGGAGATTGATAGCTGGGTTGTGCATACTATGTGCCTCGGAATGCGGGGCCACGTGTGGCTGGATGTTCTGCAGCTGGGTTTGCATGGACCGGAGATAGAACGCAGGCGGCACATGGACGGCATCGGATGCTGGATTGAAGCCCGTGCTCATGTTCAGTTTGTCGGTGATTTGCTGCAGTCGGACCTGCTGGACGAGGACCCCATCGTTGATGCACTCCTGCGCCTCCTCGACTTGGCGCAGACACTCATCCATAAATGGAGTCCAGCGCAGCGAGTCCGTCTTTTGCACGAACGTTGAGATTCTAAAAATCAGCATCAAGAACGTAATGGAGGGAAGAAGTAGAGGTTACATTGAGGTGACCAGGAAAGCCGCCAAGACCGCCCTGCGCTCCTCCATCGACTGGCCCGGGATTGGCGCATTTTCCTCCTCATCCGTATACACGCACAAGGCCATCATCTTCGGTTTCGCGGAGGGGTTGTGGATGCCAAGTTCATACACCGCAGCATGCACAAGCTGGGTAAAGACGTGGAGGTTGGCTTTGTTGTGGACTTGTTGATTCGACCTGATACGGTCAGTGAGCGGAATTCCATTCGAAGAAGTATAGTAGTACTCCGTACCAGCCGAGATACACCAGCAGACCCAGGAGAGTGTCAATGTCCGTGCTTGTCGAGTTGTGCACCATCTGCTGTGCAACAGTAGTTTTGATCTTGTCATTCAGCCCCCGCCGTTGCACAGCGGCTTTGCACGTCACGGACATGATACACAGCCATGTAAACGGACGCGCCGCACGGAGCTGCTGCGCAGTTGTGTCGGGCGAGACATATATACACGGAAAGTACGGTAGGAGCTGGGCGCGAAAGGTGTCCAGACACTCTTCGGCCTGGAACGCGGTCGGCTCGGCGGGGGTGGAGAACGCGGCGGGAGATCGACTGGAAGATTCCGACGGGTTCGTATCCGGCGTCAAGGTGATTGGAATCGATGGGAGGGCAGTGCTTTGCGTCAAACTGCTATGCGCGGTGTCGAGCGAGTCTGGTGTCGACAGGGCATTGTTGATCGGATTGACGGCGGGGGTCTGAACGCCGGCGCGGAGAAGCGCAACCAGATCTTCCAGCTTCTCTTCCAGTCGGGCGGTTTTGGTAGACGCAGCCTTGCGAGCGGATTGGCGTTTATGCGACGCGGGTTGGCGACATTCTTTGTCCAGGCGCTGGCATCTGAAACCACACGTGTTAGCTGAGTGCTGCTCTCGGCCGTCGCGATCGCAGAGGCGCACCTTTGGCAGCGTCTACCGTGCTTAGGGAAGATGCATTTGCATTTGGCAGTGGAGCAGTTTGAGCAGGCTCGGCCGTAAGGGGCTGGGTAGGAGTCTGGTTCATCGGCCATGGCAAGCAGGCAGTGGGCTGAACTTGAAGACAGTTGGAGAGCGATTCGGAGCCGCGGAGTCAACATCCGCTGCCAGAAGCTTACGTAACTCCGATTGGCTCGCCGGGCGGAGTTAGCCCACTGCGGGGTTAATCTTATCTCCGCCCACCTGGAGTATACCGACGGTCAACAGCGTCATTGGACTAGAATCTATTCCAGCACTGCGAGACCCAATTCTTCTGGTATGCTTTTTGTTCAATCATTTTGCTCGTGGAAGCATCCCTAGGGAGTTGCTGTAGCATGTATACCGCCAGACCATCAAAAACAGACTCGCTATAAGCTAGTCCCTGGACTACAACAGCTACAAGAAATAGGTCGTTACGTAGAATCCCTTTCACTCGTAAACATGCCAAACACCTAGCTAATACAAACGCTTGAATGTCTCATCCATTCGCTTTTAAACAAACCCAACCCAGTCCTCAATCC
>RHLP01000338.1:0-50812 GCA_003719405.1 Aspergillus incahuasiensis
CCACAGCTATCTATCTCCCTCCCACAATCATATAAATAGGAGACTGTGGCACTGGAACATGGAAGCGATATGTCTCACTCTCATCTAACACAGTCCCAGCCAGCAGGATAGACCACGAGGTGGCGACTATGGCATGATGATCAGGAACGCGTATGCGCATGCCCTAACTAACCCAAGCGTGAGCAAGCTTCGGTACCCGAGCGAGTCTAATCTAAGAATAGGCGGTGCTGGCGGCCTGCCACTGGACTACAGTACATTGACCTCAATCTGGGATGATGAATTGTATGCCGACCAGCCATGGCTCGGAATTACGCACACACTGCATCGCAATCCCGGGGTGTCTGTCGCATCATGATCGAGTGGTTTGGGCCAACGTCACCAGTTGCTGCATGTATCTTATAATCTGACGCACCAGCCTCGTTACCCAGCCTCGCACCTGACGATCCACGATCCGGAAACCTGATGGCTGGAGGGTAGAGGCTGGAGCTTGTCTCTCCTCTCAATGCTCGGACCACTGTGATGCCTGCCCCATCCTACGCTCCACAGCGCACACCAACCCACCCGGCCCGCGGCCGCTGAGTCCGAGACTGATTCCGAGGTGGTTGGTGACTGGTGACTGGTGTCTGGTGTCTGATGATGTTCGACTCAAGTGTACATACATAGCTTCGGAGATAGTATATACTCTGTGTGCTGCTCAGTTGACCTTCGGCGTCACGTCCAGCCTTCGGGTGCTGCCATAGCGAAATTCAGGATCGACTACGTAGAAGAGTCTTAACCATATCGCAAAGCCCTCTTGTGCTGGCCGTGGATCCACCGGGTCTGTTTCAGATGTATGGCTCTGGTTTTCGATCCATGCTCTGTCGATCCGTATTCTAGGGAGAGTTTTACACCGAAGGCCTATATAACTACCCAACGCAGCAACTGCACGTAAAGGCCGGGCAGGGCAGGACTGCGTCCGACTATGGCGGGGAAATTTGCACTTGTCTTCGAACGCCCCTGTACAGTGTAGACTGCCCTACAGAACAGACAACGGGCTCCACCGACGGCAGCTCCTGGATACCCTAGGCACAGCTCAATATGCATCGGGCCCGCCTCTGGTCATACATACATACATACATACTGACCAACCTCATCGGCGGCATCGCAAACACCACTGTGCGAGTATACGTGCATATAAGCTGGAGCCTCCATAGACAGACAGACCTACCTGGCCAAGATCCTACCTGATCCGTGCGAAGCGAATCTAGGTACCGAGTGGCGAGATCTAGATGGGTGATCAAGCTTGGGAGTATCGTACTCTTACATTGCAAGAGCAATGCAGTCAATTTGTCGTCCTGTAGGTATGGTACCGGGCAGAGTGTACATGTGGAATACCGTACGTAGCATTCAGGTAGGCTCTTAGATATCAGCGACACTGGGTTGTGAAATGTAAAAAGTGCCTGTGATCGTTGGAATCGCATTTGCAGGGTTTGTATAACGTAGTCTACCAACCAGGTAATTGGGGCACAACTTCCCCGGATCCAGATATCAAGATCCTACACAAACCGTTACCCAGATGAGGCTTAATCTGAATTTACTTCGAACAATCCTGTAAAGAAGATTACCCCGGGCTTATTAGATATCCCGCTAGCATGTCCACTAGGCGATATACCCTTGGCAGTAAGTAATACTTCAGGGGGTCGTTATCCTCCGACTCCTACCGTGGCGGCGGGTGCTTGAGTGGTAAGTTTGTTTATATATTAACGCACCCCACAAAGTTTCGTCAAGCTGGTCGGTATAGACAATTTCCGCCATTACTGCGACGGCATCCCATAGGGTTTCTCTTGAGGCATAAGAGATAGGTAGACTACCTGATTCTTGAAGCGATATCCCGGTTATAGTGGAGCAAACACGGTGACGCTTGTTCCGAACTACGCATTAGGCAGCAGCATTTCCAACTCATTTCTCCAAACTAGTCCTCATTCCTCATTATCCACATCAACAGGGCTCCATGGACCCTACATTATTGACCAAGTAGGCACTCCAGGTCCCAAGGCAAGCGCAAGCGACATTTCTGCATAACCATATCTCGCCCACGACAAACACCCCTCCTCTCACCACATTACCATATCAGGGTATCAAATATCAAGTATCGGTATCGTATCGAGCATCAATCAAGCGTCAATCGAGGTGCTGCTCCCGCGCTTCTCGTCCGCAGTGGCAATAATAGCTGGCGGCTTGGCAATCTTCTGGCGGAGGATGTGGCGCTTGAAGAAGTAAGGAAGCCAGACAGTTGTCTCGTGCCTGATAAAGTCCTTTGTTGGCACCGAGAAGACCTCTGCTTGGGGTTAGAACGTGGCTTTGAAGGAAGTTGAGGTTGGGGTCACTTACGGTCCAGCTCTTCCAGCGTCAGCTGTTTGGTTTCTCTGACGAAACAGAATATCAAACCCCAGGCTATGAGATTGAGACCGGCGTAAAAGCCGACTGGGCTGGTTAGCTATGACGGGTGTGATGGGAATGGGCCACCTACAAGCGCCAGTTGCCGTCATCACGCTGGACATGCGAGGGAAGGTCAGACTGAGGACACCGGCTAGGGAGACCTGTTAGCTAGACTTCATGTCAAGGACAGTCAACAAAGATGACTCACCAAAGGTGTTGTTGATGCAGACAGCCCAGGCCATTCCCTGCTCTCGCTGGATTGTGGGGAAGACTTCGGCTGAGTACTGGAACGCAACCGGTCCCTCCCCTAACGAGTAGCATATAGTGAATAGGTAAATGAATCTAGATGCACGGTAAGTAATGGCATATGCAGTGAAAGCGAGAGACCTACAGCACGACGGGTCCTAGCCGCGCCCCGACACTGGCACTCTCCGGCATGAGCATGGAAAGGCCAGCGGCAAGCAAAAATATGCACATCCCAGGGAAGGTCTTTATGACGAAGTCAGCTCAGTCTTTGCAACTGTAAAAATTACTTACAATCAGACACAGCGTCCGTCGACCCTTGGTATCGATGAGGAACAGAGTTGGTATAGTGGCCAAAACCTGGATAGCACCGTAGCCAAGGGAGGCATAGAGCGCTTGCGAATCGGTGTATCCGACTTCCGAGAAGATACTTGAGCTGTAGAAGGAAATGACTGCATCCATTAGAGCTGGTCACACTGCGGCAGCCGGTCAACATACCATTAATACCACACATCTGTTGGGCAATCATGACGGTTGAGGCACCGTAGTTGGAGCGCCTGATTCTAGGGATCGAGAAACAGTCCCACATCCGGCGGAAGTATCCAGCTCCCCGAGCCTCCTTGAGCTCCTCGATATAGATCACATATGAGTAGTAGAAGTCTCTCGCACCGAGGATGGGATGGGCTCGCAGGCGTGACATTGATCGGAACCCCTCCGCGATGCGACCGTGCTTCATCAGCCAACGGGGCGACTCGGGACAGAAGAAGATACCAGCCCCGAGGATGAAAGATGGGATGAAAGCCGAACCAAGCTGCAGCCGCCAAGCGATGCGACCGGTGTCTTTGACGGCGACATTGGCGATGAGGCCGAGGAAGATACCTACATTCTTAGCATCACCAACAATGATTGAAGAGGAGGCTTACCAGCAACGACCCATAATTGCCAGAACATGACCAAGGCACCACGAATCCTATGGGGAGCCATCTCGGCTGAGAAAATAGGAACCGTGGCATTCTTCGCGCCGATGCCTATTCCCATGACAAAACGTGCCGCAAATAGAGCTTGCCATGAATGTGTAAACGCAGATCCAATTGGCGTCGCAGTAAGGCAAACAGCAGTAACGAAGATCTCTCCTCGACGCCCGAGGTAGTGGTTGAGAGGGTCGACAATGAAGGCGCCACTAGACGATGTTAGATGGCTGTCTGCAATGATCAAAGGGTCAACGTACATCAGCCCAGCCGTGAGGAAAATAATGGAGTTGACCAATCCCACAATCCACTCATCTCGCCCTTTACCTGCGATGTTAAACTCGTCATGGAACTGAAGGTTGGCCCCGTTGGATCCAGTCTGATCCCATCCTTGCGTAGCAGCACCGATGGCACACAGACCAATCGAGTACCATAGCATCTTGGGCCCGTGCCATTTGTGCGTCTTTTCGTACGCCAATGCGGTTTGCTCGTCTGCGGTGAGCTCGGTGACGGTTTCGAAGTTGTCTGGGTCTCGCGCGACCAGAGCAGCTCGGGCAAAAAGGTCGGCGTGCTCGCTCAATCCGTTCGACTCGGCAAAAACGCGGGCATCGTTGTAGACTTGCTCTCGTGAAGCGCTCTATGAAATCGGCATTAGGATCATTCCGCATCACGACGGGTATTCCCAACTCACCTGGAGAGGATTTTTAATGATGTTGACCGCAGTCGATCCGCGTCGGGCCGTGTCGGTGTGCAATGCTTTGGTGGCCGGAAGAGGCTCCGGGGCCACCTCGTGAGGCGTAGCAGAAGGGTCGGCAGCCACCTTTTCGTCCATGGCGATGGAATGGATGAGAAAGACAGGGGACAATGAGAGTCGGAGAGTCAGCGGTCGACGCGGGGGAAGGAAAGAAAGAAACGACTTCAGACCCCTGGACGGTCAAACAGATATTAATGCCGCCTCCCCCCGCCTGGCCCAAATCGAAAGAGCGCATGCACAAAGAAAAGCAAGAACCTGGCTGAATGCGGCACAGCCTTGGACAGAGCCAGGGATCGATTGGTGGAAATGGCCGCTCATCCACCGGCGCAAACGAGAAGAGACCACTGAATGGCATCACTTCTCAGAGCCTTAATGCTCCTCTGCCGTGTGGCGTGAGACGGTCCTATAGGAGGCGCCCATAGCGCAGTTTGAACCGGCCGGGGTGAGATTCGGGGTTTCAGCCGGGTGCACAAGCTGCTCCCTGGGCTTTGCTTTTCGCACGATAGAGTGCGCTGTCCCGATCGCTTGGTCGGGACAATTTCGCAGGTGTCTGTATCCTCAGAGCCCCAGATTCCCCAGACCCCGGATTCCACAGCCCAGGCTTGGGTGGAGTGGTGATTGGGTATCCGGGCAAGTCAAGGCCAGAGAAGCAGTGGTAAGCAAAACACAAGACCGGGCAGAGTGGGAATCTGACGGCCCCAAGGTTTTTGCTTAGTGCGCCTGGGCGTTACTGGGCGCATCCTGCCTCCGCGTGAGTTTGACGCTCGTATCTTGGACCCTACATCACCGGTTTGAGTCATCGGACTGACGTACACAAGGAGCAATTCCTTGAGCTGACTTGGCGGCTGTCGCTTCTCGACTGTACATGGTACAGTGTACACGGTGGTGAGCCATGTGGGGGGGTCGGGCACTTGGCTGAGGGAATTGGGGATTGGGCCTGGGGACGGCGGGGACTAGCCTGCCACTAGCGAATGTAACGCTCCCTTCTCCAGAGTATCGTCGTGCCATCAAATGCGGGGATTCTCTCGATCATCAGGTGTCACCAGTCATCGGCGCTGTCTTCCGTTTGGCTGGCTGGATCCTTCTTCGATCCTTCGATTTTAACGTTTCCTTGGTGTGAGCCTGTACACGGTTCGCTCAAGCAGCTAGCTGGTACGGACAAGAATCCTGTCGCTCTCGCTCACATGACGGAGAACAGAAAGCCGGCAAGTCCGCCTGAAAGCGCTGAGGCTGATGACGCTTGAAATTCCCGCAAACAGAGTTTGGTTAAGGTTGTCGCCTTTGCCACGTTGTATGCAAGGATCTCTTGTACCGAGATGCCGGAGTCGCGGGTTTCGAATTCGGACGCTTCGGTAAGGTAGAAAAGAAGAAAGTACGTTGACTCAAAGGGAGGGAAATCAAGCGATAGGACGTCTTCCTTCGCCAATTTCCGATTGGAATGTCGGAGGAGGGTTGCTGCAACCAGGTCAGCAGCTCGGGAGTCACTGCGGCTTCCTATCTGAGCTCTCTACATAGCGCCGAGCCCACGTCAGATGCATGTGCACTCGCTCTATACTCCCTGGATTATAGATAGCCGGTAATCTCAGCCGGAGAGGAGGCTTATAATCATAGCGTTCCCATACCTACCACAAAGCATTGGGTGATTATGCTGCGAGCGGTCTCACATCAGCGACGGGTCATGCCTCAACAGAGGCGTCAGCACCAGGCGAACCGCTCGCGGTCATAGCTAATGGATCTGATGATAATATCGCCCGGGCGCAGTTAGCTGATGCCGTTCACGCCTTCAAAATTTTAACACTTTGTCCCCAGCTCTGGACGCCACCTCCGCAGATGGCTGACAAGCGGGCGTCCTAGGCAAACTGGCCATTCCACTTTAGCGTCGGCTTTAGTTCGGCGGACTCAGCTGAAGGTGGCTCTCAGCTACATTGATGGCTATTATCTTGTTGCTTTTTGTTGATTTGGTTGCTGGTTGATCCTGGAATAACGGCGATCAGACAGTGAACCAGACGCAGAGGCATGCTCCGCCGGTTGCTCAGTTGTGGAAAATACCCGGCAGCTGCGTCGCGCTGTCTGAGTACTGTTGTACGGTAGTAGCGAGCTTGCACTGGTCCCATGATTAGCGTGGCTACTTGGACCCGTGAATCTTCCTTATTTACACGCCAGAGGGTGTACAGATATCCACCCGGGTGTATGTTGAGTTGCCTTCGCCTGAACACCTCAAGTACTCCGTAGACTATACCCTTACGCTATGGCTGTATTGTGAGCCGGTCTCTACCGGACAGCAACTGCAGGATCTGCGATGGCGATTGCAAGTGAGCCTCGGCCGTTGAAGTCGCCGGCTAAACACTTGGGATTGAGAGTCTGCCATAAGCTCTTGACCGGCATAAGCTCCGGGAGAGCAAGGATGTTCATAAACCACCATCGTGCGCCGGACTCCGGATACATCGGCTCGGTCACTCGGTGAGGCCTACCCCGTAGGCCGTCACGGCCGTGGCTCTAGTCGGTCCGATCCACTTGCCCCCAGGCCGCAGCCGGCTCAGGGCTCTGCCGCCGCGCCGCGGACGTCGAGTTTTGATCAGATAAAACGAGGTCGAGCATTTAGCCAGACTCAGTCACCGGCTCACCGGCGTGACTTTCTTGGTGTTTGTGGGGGATAACCTCCCAGGTTTGCTTTGCTATCAGGAGGTCGACGGGTGCTTCCAGGTCCTGCCTTCCTTTGGTCTCGTCAGCATGAGCATGATGAGCATGATGAGCACGATGAGCATGATGAGCATGATGATAAAAGTACTCGAAAGCAGACACATAATATAAACATAAGAGCCACAAACCATCGACCTCATCTCTGATTCGAGGCTAAGAACATTCGAGTCTAAGAATAACTAGCGCAAGACAAGACGCAAACCGCGAACATCTATGTAATTGTAAAATAATTCTATCATAAAACCAGACCAGACTCCTAATCTATAGGGCACCTGAGCTCAGCTCAGCTCCCATCACGCCAAATCTATACATTAGGCCTCGAGCTCTCCTCCCCTTCGCTCGAGCTCTTATTCTCAACATGCGCCCCAGCGGGCGCCTCAGCGGGATCCTTGCCAAAAACGCCTTCCTTGATCTCAAAGCGGAACTGCTCCTCGTCCTGCTTGAGCTGCTCCTTAAGCATCGCGTGCGCGCGCCAAACAGGCTTGATCTCGAAGAGGCGGTCGACGGCCTCAAGCGGGATACCGCTTGTTTCGGGGACGAGGAAGAACGCGAAGAAAAAGGCGAGGAACGAGAGCGACGCGAAGAACATATACACGCCGTAGTGCATTGTCGCGAACATCTGCTTTGTGAAGCGCGAGACTAGGAAGTTGAAGAGCCAGTTTGAGGCTGTTGTTGCGGCTTGAGCGAGCGAGCGCAGGTTTGGGTCGAAGAATTCGGAGTTGCACACCCAGGGTGTGCCGTTCCAGGTTGGTGTGTAGACGGCCTGTGAGCTTGGATTAGTGGGTTGTACTGGGGAGGGGGTTGAATGGGACGTACCGTCCAGAGGTAGAAGAAGAAGATGGCGGCGATGCCGCCGCCGTTCAGATGGTCGGTTGGGTTGTCTTCGGGCCGTACAACGTAGATATAGGCGGCAATCACCCACATGCAGATGGAGCCAACAATGGCACCGCCGAGCAGCAGGTTTCGTCGGCCGAGCTGGTCGACCAGGAAAAGAAGCCAGACAAACGTCATGACGGCCTTGACGACGCCGAAGATACCGGTCATCCAGCCGACTTCGGAGTCCGAGACACCAATGCTCTTGAAGATGGTTGGGCTGTAGTAGTTGATCGCGTTGATGCCGGAACCGTTCTGCCAAAAGAAGAGCATGCATCCGATGAACAGGCGGTACATAATAGCCTTGCGCCGGGCAACGGCCTGGAAGGGCTTCCAGAAGCCGACTCCGACGGTGGCAGCTTGTTCTTCCAAGGCTTGGTCGATGGCTGCAACTTCTTCAGTAATGTAGATGTCCGTCTCGTCGAGTTGGCGGATCCAGCAGAGGTTCGCCATGGCTTGAGCGCGGCGGCCCTTGAGGAAGAGCCAACGGGGAGATTCGCGGATCCATAGGGAGCCGATGAAAAGCATTCCAGCGGGGATGATTTGGATGGCAAAGGGAATGAGCCACTGCTGGTGGGTTTCTCCCATATGCATCTCGACTCCGTACTATCACTCTGTTAGCTATTGACTCTTACGACAAGCGCACTCCAGTAATATGTACTCACGTTGATCCAGAAACCAACCAACCCACCAATTTGCCAACCGAGCTCGTAGAATCCGACCAGTCGGCCTCGAATAGCGGGAGGTGCAAGTTCAGAAATGTAAATCGGGATGATATTCGACGCAACACCGGTGCCCAGTCCAGACAAGACACGTCCAGCGTACAGAATGCCTAGCCCCGTCGAGCTTGATGCACCACAGGTCAAGCCGGCTCCAAGAGTGAAAACAGCAGAGGCAACAACCAAGTTCCATTTCCGTCCGATAAAGTGGCCCAGACCATATGTGCCGATGGCTCCAAAAAACGCGCCCGCAATGAAGAGGGAGACGATGTTCTCGCTGATGAGATCAACCTGATCGGTGGTCTTCTTGTCGAGACCGAATTCCTTTTCAAACGAGCTCAATGTGATTGTCGTACCAATAAAGGCCGATGTGTAACCGATCATGTTGGAGCCGCATGATGCAATGAGGGCGAGCACGTAGATTCGCCAGTTGTAAACAGACGGTGGTGTTGGCCGGTCCTCGACCAGATGCAGCACGCCGCCCATGGTGATATCTAGACGATGATTATGGAGTTGGGTGAGTGAGGAAGAGACTTCGAGGTGGGAGCAGCTTCTAAAAAGCGTCCGCAGAAACTTCGGGGTTTGTCAACTCCAGCCCTCTCCACACTCCCACCTTGGGGTTCGCCACAGAGGTGTCTGGGGCAGCGCGAGTAATGCGAGGCTACGATACGTTGAGGCCACACGTCAGTACGGAGAAGCTGAGAACTGTCCGGGGGAGCTTTTTCCCCAGCCTGTGCCCCTTATCCGCCTGGAGAGGATTGACTCCAAAAGGTGTCCTCGGGGATGGGCCCGGTAAGCGAGTCTGGGGAAAATCGCTCAGCCAGCGCCATGAGAAGACTCTGCCGGTGTCGGTGAGGAAGAAGCATCTTTCTCGGCCAGTCCCTGGGGCATCCAGTCCACATATCGGCCCGTCGACCAGTCAGGGGCCAAGTCGGGCGACAGTTTCCACCGGGCCGAACAGTCTTTGCGAGCCACTGGAAAAGCGCTTAGCCCAGGCTCGGAGTATGGCCGAGCTCGGAGGAGCAGGTAAAGCGTTGAGGCGTGCAGATCAGACGCCGCTGATGGAATAAAGCATTTAAGAGGGGAGTTTCCCTTATCCTGTGCAGCTGTGCCTGACGAGATGAGGATTGAATGATGCAAAGGCAGAAGGCTGCATTTTGACTTTTGCCAGGAAGCTTGAGTTGTGCGATTCTTGGCCTGTCGCCTCAGCCGTCAGGCACTCAAGCCTTCTTGGCAGGCCCACGCCTGTCTAAATGTAGTTAGCGTATTCTGGCTGGAACAATGTAGCTGCGTCACTGTCGGCGAAACATGCTAGAACAGGACGGACTTCTGTCTTCGAGGTCAAGCATGGCACCTCCTCGACCTTGATGTATCTATCGTTGACCGAAGTAACCATAGAATGCCAGAGTGACTGGCAACTGTCCCTAATTGGTTCCTTTACTGTCCTTGGTTTTTTAAATCTCCAGCCCATTCTCGATATATATATTTGTACGTCGGGAGTCCATTGCGATGGCACATGTCTGATGCTATAGCCATGACAGAGGTCCACTGTGATGAGGATTGTTAAATATTCTATAAAACATGGAATCAAAATAGCTAGGTGTCTATGCTGCTCCCACGAACTTGACAACAGAAAGTCGATTCATTATGAGACACTTCTATTGAGCGATTCAGACCGGTTCAAGCACTCACGCCTGAGGCAGCAACTTCAAGCGAACCTGCTGAGTCACCAAGGACCCCACCCCCATCAATGGCCCAACAAGCTTTCCTTTGGATACTGCACCCATGAGTCTTGTTGTCCTGGATATAGAGACTCTTTCCGACTTCCGAGTCAGGACTAATTTATGCATGCTATTCTGTTTCCTAGTGACCAGTACCTGAAACTCGATCTGACGAAGGATCGACGTCGACGCCAGGATTGATGAATTGGACCCCTGGCCAGTCCCGTCTCGTCTCAAGGAGTCAAGTCTCAACTTTTGGCCAGCTTGACATAATCGACTCCGGCCTAAGCCGCGATGTTCCGGTCTCGCCCAGTGCGCCTTCATAATGTCTTTTTCTTTCGCTCCAGTCGACTTATCATAGTCGCCAATGGCCGACACCCTCACTCCGTCTAAGAAAGGCCGCAAGTTCCACCACAAGTCGAGATACGGCTGCTTGCCGTGTAAGCAGCGGAGAATCAAGGTACGACATTTCGTTCAAACTCTCAATCAGGGTCGTCCGCTGACCTGCACAGTGCGATGAGGTCAAGCCAGTCTGCGGCAACTGCGCGCAACGCGGCACCGACTGCCCCCTCCGCTATTTTGGCTCTTCTACAGGTACGAGCTCGAGCCAGCAACTAGCGAGGGGACCAAGCAGTTCTTCTCGCACACCCCCGTTGCTCGGGTGGATTTCAACTTTGACCTCTGCTACGGGCACCAGTCACTCTTTCTGCCGACGCAACACGCGCGACCTGGAGCTCTACTGTCATTTTGAAGCCCACACCGCTAGGAGCTTCTCGCCTCTCCCGCGCATCGAGAAGATGTGGCGCGAAGGACTGCCGCAGCTCGCAGCTTCCTTTCCGTTCGTCGGCCATGGCCTGCTGAGCATCGCCTACGTCCATTTGGCTACTTTGTCGCCGACCCCGTCACGGTCACGCGCCTTGCTCACCGAGTCGGCTTTCCACGTCAACCAGGCCCTGCCTCAATATCTGAAGGTTCTCGAGAACATCACCGAGGAGAATTCAAGTGCGCTGTTCGGTTGCGCCATGTTTATCAATTTGTTGACTATGGCGAATGTCAGCGAGGAGTGTGGTGCCCTTCTGCAACAAGCGAGAAATATGCAGATGCCATCCAAACGCGGAGAAGCGCTAAGAGGACTTGCGACAAATGCCGCACGATTGGCCCACGCCCAGAAACATGGCTTCAGCATCTTCTGGCGGTATCAACGCTGGATTTCGAAAAGCCTCCTCTATCCAGCTGTTCAGCGATACGGCGCCCCCTCGCTCACCGAGCCTTCCGTTAGCTGGATCCGAGTAGAAGATGGGCGCCTCGCGACGTTGAGCCGCTTGTGGGAAGAGAATCCACATGTACTCCCGGCGCATTCGCAGGTCTTGTCGACCGCGCTGAGTACCCTCCGCGAAACATTCGCGATGGTCACCCAGTTGACCGTCCCCGCATTCCCTAGCCATGAACAAAACAGGGTCGAGTCTCCAGGGGTGGATTTAGCAGAAATACACCGCCGACTCATGACGGGACGACTCGACGATGTCCCGAGTGTTTTCACATGGCTCGTGCGTCTGTCACCTGGCTTTGTCGCCCTTTTGGAACAGGGAGATGTGTATGCGATGGTCGTCCTCGCCCACTACGCAATAATTCTCGATCGAGCCTGCCACGACCGCTGGTGGACGCACCAGCTGCCTCGTCGGTTTGTGGCGATGGCGGAACTGATCCTGGGGCCGGATAGGAAGGGATGGGTTGCGTGGCCATCGTTGGTTGTTGGTTCGAACGACGTGAGAGACGTGCCTGTGCTCCCTGCGCCGGGGTAGTCATAGCTTATATCAAGCTCCCAGAGGAGAGGAGAGACTCGTTCAGCGGCCACTGCGTATCCCGTACCCGTATAGCAGTTGACATGGCCCCCCGCCCTCGGGGTCTGTGTCAGTCGCACATGCACATGCACGACGGGGACGCAGTCCCGATCGTGCTACCGCCAGTCCGAGCGCGGACTCGAAGCGGCGGGCTGCTCAACCAATGGAGGAGCCTTTTTTACGCCGCGCGTAGTACGATCAGGGCTTGGGCTAGGTGACTGAGCCTCTGAGCTATGTTCGAAGCTCAAATGTGAGACGGACCGAGGTATGACACGATTGACGATTCATGACATAGTAGCCACGAGTACGGAGTATCTTGTCGAAAATGAACTGCTTTCCACGCCCCCTGTTGCTGTCGATGTGACACCGCTCCGGCTTCACCTCCGTATGCAACAGCCAATATTTGAAGCCGAACGGCAAATATGATATGCTCCGCGAAACCCCTTCGAATTGTTTCATCCGGCAATACCGCATTTTGATCCTTAGGCATAGATTGTGTCGGACCTAATCCCTGATCGAGCAACGTCCCTTATCCTAGCACCAGTGGGCGATGCGTATAGTTATACGCAGTACGCAGCGCACCTGAAATGCTTCAGCTCCTCAACTTGGCTCCTTGTCTCAAAACCCCGCGGGGTTGGCTTGCCCGAAACGGTGCAGATGCAGATCTGGTCGATCGCCACATGTACAGTATACTACGGAGTAGGCAACGAGATGGCGAACGTTATCCCTCGGCTTCCACCAGACTCGGTACTTTGGAGGACCCTGGAGAGGCACTTTCAAAGAAACCAAACCCGCCTTGTTTCCTTTAATTATTGAGGTGAGACGGTGCCTGGATCGGGCCTTGTCAGTCTCATGATCATGCCACCGCTCGGCTGCGGTGGACCTGGCCCTGAATTTTAATCTAATTCCATCCAACCAAACTACTTTCCTTACGCCGACTGCCGATCCCATTTTTTCGACGGCCCTCGGTTGAGAATGTGGGCACGTCTCAGCGTTTCAGGAACCAGGGCCGCGGCGACCGTATTGCGTATCGCGTTATCGGATACTAAACAGCTTCATTTTTCGGGGCTCAGGAGTCACGATCTAAAAAGCGATACGTCCATTACTGGTCTATTTCTTGTATGGAGTGAATGGCTCCATGGTTGAAGGATGGCGACTATTTAAAACCCTAAATACCCCTATCCGTGCCCCAGAGCACACCGGTACTCAACTCCAACGGCTGTGAACATCAAAGGCCAAGCACACATCATGTTCAGCCAACTCAGCTCGGGCAGTGCCCTTCTAGCTCTGGCTCTGTCTGCCTCTGCCGCAGCGACCAGCGGGCCTGGTCCTGAGGCTTGCGCCAACTTGACCCAAACGCTCGGATCGAAGACAGTCGTCAGCAATGTCTTGAGTCTAAACTACATCGACTCGGTCAAGTCCTACTTCAACACCGAGCAGAGCCGCTTCAAGCCCTCCTGCATCGTCTACCCAACCAGCGCCGACGATGTCTCCGTCGCGCTCAAAGCAATCCGCGCCTCCGACTCCCGATTCGCCATCAAAGCCGGCGGCCACAACCCGAACGACTTCTACTCCTCCGTCGACAAGGGCGTCCTCATCGACCTCTCCGACATGACCGAAAAGTCCTATGACGAGTCCACCCACCTCGCAACCTACCAGCCCGGCGGCGACTTCGGCGACGTCTACACGTACTTCGCGCAGTGGAACCGCACCGTCGTCGGCGCGCGCCTCGCCGGCGTGGGAACCGGCCTCGCCCTCTCCGGCGGCCTCTCCTACCTCTCCAGCCAGTACGGCCTGGCGTGCGACTCGTTCCGCGAGCTCGAAGTCGTGCTCCCCTCCGGCGAGATCGTGACCGCGTCAGAGTCCACCAACCCAGACCTCTTCTTCGGCCTGCGCGGCGGCGGCGGCAACGCCTACGGCGTCGTCACCAAGTACACAGTCCAATCCTACCCGGCCAACACCTTCGACGCCGGCATCGTCGTCTACCTCTTCCAGCACAACACCAAAGTCCTCAACGCCATCAGCGACTTCATCGCCTACAACACCGACCCCAAGGCCGCCATCATCGGCACGTACATGAAACTCCCCACCCCAGGCTTCGACCTCAACCTCGACGAAGCGATCATCATGTTCCTCGTCTACGACGGCCCAGACGCCGGCGACGCCTTCGCGAACTTCACCGCCATCCCGCACCTGCTCAACACAATGGGGCAGAAGTCGTACACGGAAGTCGTCAACATGCCCATTCCCAACAGCGCCGAGCTCAACGCCGGCCGCAACACCTTCCGCGTGACCGTGCACGGCGCCGACGAAACCGGCATCGCGAACCTCAACACCCTCTACGAGAACTGGGTCGACTGGGGCAACGACAACAAGGGCAAGTACCTGCTCACCTCGTTCGACATCCAGCCGATCCCGCGCTCGCTGACCGACGCGAGCAACGCGAACTTCGGCGGCAATGCGATGCAGATGCCCGATGGACCCTGGTACTGGGTGAACTACCTGCTCACGGCGTCGCCGCTGCTCAGCGAGAAGGAGCTCGAGGAGGTCAATCTAAGCTATAAGGAGCTTGTGGAGGCGGTGCCGCCGACTGACGGGCTGCCGCTGTTCATTAATGATGCGAGTTATGACCAGGATCCGTTGACTACGTACGGCGGGTATGCGAAGCTCAAGGAGATCAAGGCGCGCTATGATCCCGATGGGTTCTTTGCTAACTATACTGGCGGTTGGGCTTTCCCTTGAGTGGGTTTGATAGGTTTTGGGTGTGGTTGTTGGACAGCCTAGTGTTTTTTACATATGTATATCTGTCTACAGTTGGATGGAATCTCGGTCCCTTGCATTTCCTTGTCGATGAACATAGAGCTCTCTGCACACAGTATCCTAATTAAAACAGCCTGGACATGGTCGGCGCAATCGCCCTGGGATCCCAAGCCTCTGTCAACGATCTGTTCGCGACAACGACAGGGTATTTCCAATATGTGATTAAGCAGGACCTGGAGCAGCTCCTGCACCAGCCGAACTCGATTTTTCGTCTCAATAATGCTTAGAACAGATACATCGCGTTCAAGGTCCTTGAAGGCCTGGTCCCTGCAGGACCTGGTGCATTTGGAATACGACCACGGCATGTTCAAGCTACTATGCGATGATCCGGCCTGGCGAACCTGATTATCCAGGGCAGGGGGTAAGACCTGACAGTTATTGGAGTGGTGGATCTAGAGTGGGCATATATTGGCCCCGCCCAACTATTTGCTTCAGTGCTGTGGTGGCTTTTACAAGACAGGCCTGTGAATAGTGCAGGTATTTCGACTACTTTAAGACTTTTATGCATGCCTTAGAGGAGGAAGAGGTGAAAATGCCAGGGCACGAAGAGAAAGAGCTCTTTAGTCTTATTATATAGTTGCAAGTATCCGGGGTTATGTGGCTGCACACATGATGGTTATATCTGGCTTTAACAACCGCCGCAGCTTTCCTTTTATGCAGCTGTGCCGAAACGTGGGTAATACTAAGCAGGCAAGGCGTGAGGAAGACTTTAACAACGCAGCAAAACTTGCAGCATTGCAGCGCGAAAGGTCAATAACCTGGCCATTTATGATAAGGCCTTGGAGAAGCTGGAGGAGAAAAAGTACTTGTGGATAGTGGGAAGACGACAAAAGAGGAATCTGTTGCTGGTGCTCTAATATACTTAGGCTCAGCCCCTGCGCCTTGATGTACACTTGCAGCCTGGCGCGTGCAACGAGCTAGACAAGGAAGCATTGCGATGAATCTGGAAAGAGTGTGCATTTCTTGCTCAAGAATGTTCACTAGCTTCGGATCTATGAAGCGGCAATTCAACACTGGTCAATGCGATAAACAACCTCCGCAACATTAAGATACGCCTCATACTCAACCTTCTCCTCCCCCTCAACATCATAATGGTAGTGCCCGCCCTTAATGCCCCCCTCGAGATCAAAGCAATGCGTATGCTCCATCCTCAGCCCCAAGCCCTGCGGATCCGCGCTATGCAGGACAGTAAGACAGACAACGGGCGCCTCGCAGACCTGATACCTCGGCCAGTCATCTTCCAGCTTCTTTCTGTCGGCGAAAGGCAGATCCTCTGGCGCTGGGAAGTCCGGCATAACGTGGAACCTGGCGCGCCCTGATCTCAGCACGAACACGCCGCCTAGGCTGATGGGATGCGAGGGGCCGTATGCTTCGCCACGTGTATGAGGGAGTATCTCGCGTCGAAGTTCGGAGTGGGAAGCAGATTCGCTTGTCCGCCGGCGTCGGCAATGCGCGGGCTGGCTTCGGCTTGGATGGAGTACGTCATTCGGGGCATATATTCAGGTCCTCACGGCGATATCGAGAAGGCAATCGACTGAGATGCAAGACAAGCTTCGTGTAACTCGTGGCAGGCCGTGCCGACGCCGGTCATTTCATAAAGGACATTCAGTAAGGCTGTTGGATGTATAAGCCAGGCGTTGATGACGGCTTTGTGCCATCAGTCTCCTGCCATGGGCTTCGGCCCTATCCTACCCTCTAGTAATTAGGGTAGGGTAGTGGAATGGATGCCACTGGAATGGGACTGGAAGCAAGGGTTGTGCAGCTTGAGCATAAGCTACCCGCGGTCGTCAGAATCAAGTCAACGGTAAGCTGCAGCTCATAAGTTCGCTAGGCTCCTTTATATCTTACTTCATCTATGCTTCTCGTACGTTTGTGAGCAACGACTGAAGCATAACCTCCATACACTACTTATACTCCAGAAGGGTAAGAAGTAGTCAGGACATATGTAGTTGATGAGCCTTAAGGTACCAACCGTCTACGTCTATGCTGCAAAACATGCTTCCGGCTCTAAAACTAGACAAGGGGTTGTAATGAGGAAAGGCCATCAGTCTAACTATTACTAGGCATCGTCACTCCGAGCTAGAAGGGGTAGCGAATATCAAAAGAACAAAAAATGGTTACGTCGATCCTTCATCCTATATCTAGCACGTCCAAGGTGCATTGCCAGTCCCGGGCTGGATCAATATCGCCAGAAGCTGCCGAGAGCCCAGTGGTCAGACGGATGAATGCCTCATACATTACGTCGGATCTTGCTATCGATATTCAAGCAGCGCCCATTCCCGCATCCACTTCGAATCAAGAATCTGCTTGGCCGTAGGACGATCCCCAGGTCTGAATGCGAGCATCGGCCGCAGCATGCCAAAGAAAGCCCTCCTCTCCCTCGCATCAAACAGCGCCAGCCCGCTATCCCGCCTCGGCTGCTGCACGCTATCCTCGAACCGATCGTCCCAAGACCGGAAAGGGTTGCGGCTCAGTGGCTTGCCATCCTCAGTGAACTTTAGCCGTCGCGCCTCCCACCCCTTCCACCATTCCGGGGGCAGAACGCCAAGAGCATCGACATGCTCGCAGGTGATATCGTCCTCCGTCGCGAGGAACCCTTCGGATAGCGGCCGTTGCGCGACGATCGACCATACGGTGCACGCGAGAGTCCAGATGTCCGATGGAAACGATAGAGGGTTGTTTGCCGCAAAGCGCGCCTCGGGGGGCCGGATGACAAGAGGGGTGCGGGATTCGTATTTCGGCTCCCTTGAGGGGGAAAAGGCTTCGCCAAAGTCTGTAAGCAGGATCCTGGTTTTGGGGGGTGTGAGTCTCTCGCTCGCTTCCCCTAGCCATATGGGCGCGATGCCGTGGGACGGGACACCGGGCGGGAGTGCAAGCCCATCCAAACGAACAACAGGGTCTAGGTCTGGGGCGCCGTATTTCTCATATAACTGCTCGAGTGAGGGCTGGTCGAAACCGGGCGCGCATTTAAGGAGAATGTTGCCAAGGTGGAGGTCTCCATGGACTATCCCTCGGACATGTAGATAGTCCACAGCAAGAACCAGCTGGGCAGCCAATGACCGGGCTACGTCAAGAGGGAAGAGGCGGATCCATGAGCCATCTTTCACGTCAGAGAGGCTAGCCCTCGCAGGCGCTGCAACGTAGCAAGCGTGGCTGCCGTTTGGGCCGTGGATGGTGAACGTATCTAGAACTGAAGGGATCATCGTCTTTCCCGGATGGTGGTTGGTAGGAGGATAACCAGGACTAGTAAGCATAGAAACAATGTCCACTCCATTTGGATTTGCATCTGCTATGCAAACTTTGAGTGCGACGTATTTATTGGATTGCTCATCATGGGCTAGCCATGCCGTTGAGTAAGACCCGTGTCCCAGCTTATGGACCACTCGATATCGATCGTGAAAGTGGTCTCCGATTTGAATAGGGTGATAGCCCCCTGGCCGATAGTCCTCAAGCCTTTCGACTCCCTCCAGAGGCTCGTAGAGGACAGGCGCGACGGGTTCTGTGTTGGACTCCGTTGATATGGATGCGGCGAGAGTCAACGGGCAGCGACGTTGGGAATGATGGAGCAGTGGCATATACCCCTTACAAAGGGGAGGAGAAATGACTGGGAAACATAGACAACGCGGGCGCAACGATTGAATGGCCAATGATGACAAATGTCTCATTGCTGTATCATGAGGGGGAGAATCCAAGCAAGAGTTGATAAAGTAGAGGCGAATACTGAGAATACTTAGTTATATCGCTGCCAGGAGACCAATGCTCATGGCTAAGTGGCACGTGGCACGCGCTAACCAATTTTGAGGAGGAACAGGCTACCACTTTGACCAGCAGTCTCCGTTATTCACGACTGGGAGATGGACAGTTTAATCATGGTATATAACAAGTAGTATTAACATCAAAACAAGTCTATAATCGCACCGGCTAAAATAGCAAATCAAGGATATCAAAAGCAAACTCCATCATCCCAATCCTCAAGAAGCAAACAGTATTATACAACAATCAAGCCCTATACAGAAACCGCCGCCGCCGACGCCGCAGAGCTCGCCCCCGCCGCCGAGTTTGCGCTCGCGGTCTGCATCATCTGCATATAGACATTGGCGAGCCCCGTCACAACCAACTCATCGGCAAGCGCCTTGCCGCCAGCACCCGCGGGCGGAAGAATCTCCAGACGGCCGGCCTTCTTCCCGCTCCAACTGCTGTGCGCCTTCCACGTCGCAAAGACAGTGCCGTTGTCGTCGACGCACTGCAGGTTGAGCGTCTTCCAGCTCTTGCCGCGCTTCCAGACGAGGTGTTGTCCGTGCAGCGCGTGCGAGGCGAACCCGTACTCGTGCTTCCACTTGCTCCTGGGCCGCATGGGCATGTCCTCGCCGTTGACGGTGATGTCGACGGTGCGGCTGAAGTTGTGGAAGATGACGGTTGCGGGGAGGTGTGCGGTTCCAGTTGCTTGGAAGAGCATGTGCGGTTTGCGGTTCTTGAGGTCCGCTTCGTAGGCCAGGGTCCCATCTTGGGTTTCTTCGGTCACGCGCATGTGGCGGCCGGTCCAGCTGGTAAAGCAGACTTCGAGGCCGCGGGGGTGGAGTTGTGTGGGTGCTGGCGGTGGTGGTGTGGGTTGGGCGTAGGACTGTGGCGGTGGTTGTTGGTAGATTGAGGGTTGTGGAGGATATTGCTGGTAGGGCTGGTATGGCAGTTGGTACTGCTGCTGCGGGTACCCATAGTCGGGACTGCCGACATTGTACTTGGCGTTTCCGATTTTGTTCTGCATGTTGATCAAGATCTTGATAGTACCGGAGTTGTTTTGGTAGATGTTGCTCTGTTTGTGAAGAGCCATCCATCAGCCAGGGCCATGAGTGTTTAAATGCTGTTTGACAGCAAGCAGACTAACCATTTAGGGAGCTATACAGCGCCGGGCTGAGCCTTGCGACGCAGTGGAGATGACGTCGCGATCAGCTGCCAAGATGCAGCCTGACTGGTCCACTCTTCAGGGCGATGTCGGTGGCGCAGTGCGACTGTTTTGCGGGGTCGCGGCGACAGTTGTTGGTGTTGTTGGCTATAGGGCTGATATTTCGTGAGCGTTAATTATAGGTAAACAATAGGACAAATATAGATGGCCAATTGATAAAAATGCTGAGATCTGGATGAAAAGGTAGATGTGATGGCCAGAGTCTGGGAGACGGTCGATGCTGTCTCAGGCTGGACTGCTGATGATCCGGATTGGGTTAGTGACATCACCTGACTGTCACCCCGACAGCCAATTGCAAAGTGTTGTTTCTTTCCGAGCCGATTCAACAGCTCGCTCTGCTGCAAGTTGTCATATCTGACCGGACTGTCAAATTAACCCGATATGGCTGATGCTGTGGCTGTCCCTGACACTTCTCGACAGGAATCTGATGATTTTCTCGATTGTACCTGCCCTGATGGGAGCACCAACTTCCCTTGGACGCCACCTGCTTCAGAGCACTGTCGGCCTTCCCATGGCCCCTGCATTGGAAATGAAATGCGATCAAAATTTTTCAGGATTTTCAAAATTCCCATCCCGAGCTCTCCTTGAATGACGAACGGAATGTCGTCTTTATACCTCCCGAACGATACCCAGGACTGCTAAAGGCTCTGAGCGAGAACGGGGAACTTCACGAGTGCATAAATGACAAGTTGCGGTATGTTTCTCTACATAAATTCTCTCATGTCTGCTTTTCTAATGGGGTCAGGTGGAATTATGACCCGCGCATAGGGCGCCTCGATATTCGCATGGCTACCCCAGTCCACGATTTCTTCGCAAGCTCGGTTGCTGTTGAGATATGGAGACAGATACAGGCTATGTTAGATGTTGACAACCCCGCAGCAGACTTCGCAAAATATATTCATCATGGAGCTTCATCCCGATTATATTTGATGGAAGGCGATCCTGAGGATGGAGCAGCAAAGAAAACCATTCCCTTACAACGTCAACCGGACGCCCAATTCCAGTACAATGGCACAGCCTATCCCAGCATCGTGCTGGAGGTCTCTTACACCCAAAACAAAAAGGACCTAGCAAGGCGAGCACAAGAATACATACTGTACTCGAATGGCAACATAAAGGTAGTCGTGGGCCTTGATATCAAATTTGGGGCAACAAAGCATTCAACGGTATCACTATGGCGCCGTTCTTACACCCAGGAAGAGGGTGAGGAACTTGATATCCTAGAAGCACACCAAGAAATCAAATCTCAGGTAAGGTCCCTATCAATACATTGTCCAGTGTCCCTGGGGGGCTAACCTCTATAGCCTTTTCGTGCCGAAGACGGTTCCTACGTGAATGAAACACAGAACTTAGACTTGGACCTTAGTGATTTTGCACCTGATGAATTCCCTCCCAAAACTACAAACATGTCAGTAAAGATCAGCTATAGAAACCTTGCGGACTTTCTAAATGAGGCCGAAAAGAAATACAAAGAGAGAGACTTAAACCTCGGCTTCAAAACAGGCCGAAAAGCTAGAAAGCGAAAACTGTCGCCATCTCCGGCGGAAGAGCTAAACCCTGACGATGAGGCTAGGATTCGTTATAAGGAGGAGAAAGACGAGGATCGTGCTGCCGCGCAGGATTCTAACTCCATCCCACCTTCCACTAGACGGAGGGTGTAAGAACATAATGTCGACCTCGGGTGTCGGCACGGTCTGCCACAGTTTACACGAAGCTTCGTCCCCCGCTATCCTCTCTTGTTTCTCAGCCAGTCCAGCGCATTCCAGATATGCTTCTATTGTGAATACAACCAAAGACGGGCGCTGGTTCCATCTGCACGGATCCATGAACGCCGGGCCGGGTATGGAGATGGTTGGTGTCCCCGATCAGGACGTCACCCACGAGGAGGCGCAGAAGATCTAGATGGATAGAGTCGCACAGTGGGATTCTAGCGAGATTGACTGCGTCTCAAACGACGAGTATAAGCAGGGCGGCGTGATCTGTAATATGCCGAAGGAGTTCTTTGTTAGCGAGCATGTAAGAAGCCTCCATTATCTAGTCCTCTTCTATATCTTAGGTTTGTCTGTTGACGGTTCCACTGCAGGGAAAAATCATGGCAAAAGAGCCTCTCTACACCCTAAACTCACGCACAGCCTGGCCAGAACTAAAAGACCCCTCGCGCCCGCTCGCAGGCCTTAAAGTCCTGGACGTCTCGCGCGTCATCGCCGCCCCCGTCATTTCCAGGCTCCTTGCTGTGCTCGGCGCCGAAGTCCTCAAAGTCACCTGGGAGGGCCTCCCCGGCGTCGCCGTGACCTGGGTGGACCTGAGCACGGGCAAGCGCGACACGAACCTCAAACTGAAGAGCGACGACGACAGAAAGAAATTTGCGGACCTCGTTCGGTCTGCTGACGTGTTGGTTGATGGGTATAGACCGGGCGTGCGTGCGAAACTTGGCTTTGACGCGAAATCGCTGAGAACGATTAACCCTAGCCTCGTCCATGCGCGTGAGAACTACTATGGCTGTAAGGGCCCGCTGACGCACCGTTCGGGCTGTCAGCAGGTTAGAGATTGTCTCGTTGGGTTTTCCTGGTTGCAGGGGCTGTTTCTGGGCCTTCATGAGCCGTTGTGCCGTTACTGCGTATGTTCTTACTCTTCCTATCTACCCTACTTGCCCAAGGCCCTTACCACGAGTACGCTACTGACACCGAACAGCAACGACTACCAAATGGGTCTCATCGGCGCGGCCTCCGTCTCGCACGCCCTGCTGCTCCGCGCGCAATCCGACACAACATTCGACATCGACCTCTCGCTGACGCAGTACAACATATGGTACTACGGGCTGGGCGAGCACACGCCTAAGATCAAAAGCACCCTCCGTGCCCAGCATAAAGACCTGCATCTCAGGCACTATGATGAGATGAGTAGCTCAATCGTTAAGACGTTTGCTAGTGTCAAGAAGGCTCGGCCGGAGCTGCTTATGCGCCCAGAGCACTTTGAGGCGATCAGTGGGAGGGGGTGGGGGTTAGATGAGGAGATCAGGATTCTGACCACGCCGTTTAAACTGAACAAGTCGAAGCTCATGTATGATGTTCCGTCTGGAAGGAGGGGAAGGTCGGAGGCGAAGTGGTTGGATGCTTGAGTTAGGGGTGGGCTTGCGAGATTAAGTTCTTGTACATTGTGGGCTCATTAGGACTAGATGGAGATGTCGGCAGCTCACACAATGCCTTGGACCTATCTGTAACACGATAATATCCCGCCTTCTCTCTATACAACACTGTCCTGTCCATCTACCACCACGGGCAGCACGGTGTTCTACGTCCCAACATACCTCACCCTCTCATTCACATACCGTACATTCCCATTCTCGCGCATAATTCCATCTTGTCAATGCTTCAAGCTGTTTGCCTGGCGCTTCGCCGTGTTCATATCGCGCCGCGCCTGGTTCGGGCGCTCGTTGTTCACCAGCGGGCACGGCCTGGCCAACTACTTTTATTATTGTTTCTATCATATACGCAAAGTTTGTAAAGGACAAACATCAAAGCATCATTGGTCTAGTGGTAGAATTCATCGTTGCCATCGATGAGGCCCGTGTTCGATTCACGGATGATGCACTTGAACTTGAATCGCCTGGCTTGTTACTAGTCTAGTCGGACTAACAGGAAGACAATTATCTTTTTGTCACAATCACAACATCTATTTTCGTTCCCTTACTTTCTACCCTGCCTTGTTTTTCGGGAAGCACGCGTAAAAAAGGGTCAAGGAAAGAAAAGCATGTAGTACATCTTGAAGTCACTGGTGTAGGTAGACTATAGGTACGACACCCGCGCCCGCGCCCGCAAGATCCGCTGCCTGAGGCCGCGCGGAGTATTTGGGTCGTGAGGACTCTCTGTTATAGAAACAAAGAAGGGAAAGAGAATACAACAGAGAAAGTCGCTTTGATTGTCTTGTCGAAATCAAGAGTTACTTGGTGGTAGGTAAACTGGGTCCGGTGAGGGTGCGCTGGCCGGTGTCGGTTAATATATATATTTTCGCCAAGCGAGCCAGAATAGCAGAACCACAAACCAGGCTGATAATTTAGACTTTGTAGGCTGGAAGCCAATAGTTAGTTTGTATGGCACTGTGGATAGTAACCCAGGATAGGTTAGGGATAGATAGAGTGGACAGGAACTCACTACGGAGTACATTCCCCGAAGTCTGCCTAGGTCTAGTATAGCATAGCTGTAGGGTTACACTGGTTGCTGTAATCTTTATTATAGAACTAGTTATTGTTAAGTAGGAAGTACTGGGCATGTTATCTTGGGATAAGAAACCGTCGATATTCCGAACTATCATAAATATGGAAACCCACGCCTCGATGCGCGGGGTGTCTCTAGGGTGATATATGTCTCGCCCTCTTTGTCGACATCGAAGGTACTGCAGGGCAATTCATCAGGAAGGCTTGGAAGTGAGTAATGAGTCAAGGCCTGTCACAATGCATGGACGCCATACTGAAGTCCAGGAAAATACATGGATGAACGGGCTCGACACAAGGCCCTCGAATCCTACAATAACGCAAAGCTATAACTGTACTAGGACCCAGGCTTTGACGAAGAACAATCCAAAACACGCCGTGAGAAGCAGATCCTCCATAGTAACCAGTCTCTCCCTTCGTGCCCACAAACCACTCTTTGCGGGATATCATCCAATATTACTCCAGGCGCCCTTTTCATCATAATCCATTACCGGTCCCGCTCCGTGGTATCCTTGAGATTGCTACCAGCATATCCAAGCTCAGCGGGCAGACTATGTCTATACCAACCGCAGGGGAACCCAAGTTGCTCCGGCTCTCCCGAACAAAGTAGGTCAAGAAGCCCACGTTTCTCCAGGTCCTGGCAGACGGCCCTCCTGGATAGGAACTCCTCCTCTGACAAGACCGTCCGCGCATCTGTGGTCCTGTCACCGCTGTCGCCATTGGCGTGCCTGGGGGCCGCTATCTCGGGCTTAGGGCTCCGTAACAAAAGCGTCCAACACTCGCGAAGGACACGCCATAGCCTAGTGATCAAGCGGCCCATAACCATGTGCAAGCGAACAATGGAGAAGGCGTGGACGGGGATGCTACTGGCGTTTTCTCCATCCCCGGTCGTACTGGGGGCTCCATCATGATTCTTTCCATCCTCGTCCTCCAAAAGGCGTTTGGTATGCGCAGCCAACGCGGCAACCGCGGCGTACTGGTTATGCCAGCACCTATCAATCAGATCGTCAATCCGCGGGTCGCCGTGGCGGCGGGCGTCTAGCTGCGGGAACTCCATGTCCTGCAGCAACTCGACGACTTTGGGCCCGTGGTCATACGGATCCTCGGTGAGGCAGCGGTCGCCGTACACCTCGAACCCGTAGTTGATGTAGTAGAACAGCGAGCCCAAAGCGAACTGCTCCGTGCGGGGGCCTAGGAGCCCCGCAGTTCCGCTTTTCCCTTGGTCCTTGTCCGGTTCACTGCTGTTCAGGAACCGGCCGTAGGGAGCGATGCAGGCTTCGTGGTATGACCCGATCGGGGCCGTGCTGTCGAAGTCCGAGAGTTTCAGCCGGCTGCGGTCGAGGAGAATATTCTCTGGGCGGAGATCGCCGTGGGCGAGGTTGAGGGACTCTAGATAGGCCACGGCCTGGGCGAGATCGTTCATCCATGCCCTTCGCAGGGCGAGCGGCTCTAGCTTCTTGACGCTGGTGACGGCCATGGTTTGCTGGTCGCGGATGTGGTTTGTTTGGAGCCGACAAGCAAGCGACTCGTCTGGGGGAGGTTCAGTAGAGGACTTGTTGGCTGTAAGACCCTCCTCACCTACCTCTCATGTACTCCAAAAAAATGCCGTTGTCGCTAAAGTAGAAACACTGCACGATGAATGGACAGGCATGAGCTTGTTGCGAAAATGTTCGATAGATTTCAATCTCTTTGCAGAATTGCTCTCTCTCAAATTCTCCTGCCTTGGGGACCTTGACCACAATGAGCGGGTCCACCTCGTAGACGTAGGAGATGCCCCCACCCCAGATCCAGTGCACTCTCGGGAACCGGCCTTGATTGTCCATAGTGAGACTGACTGAATTTGCAAAATGTGGGAGGCGATCTCTACGGAAGAGATGCAGCCAAGCAGGTGTCGGCGGGAAGGGGACGAGGCAGAAAAAAGGGGCTGGGGAGGGGATGACTCACGATTCGCTGTTCGGGATCATCCAGATTTATATCGCTTGACAGGGGTGGGAGCTACGGGCTTATAGTTGGTGTGGTAATGCAGAGCGCCGTAGCACTCGCCAACTGTCAACCATACACAAGAAACCAGCATGCACAGAAGACGAACTAATAAGGCATTGTCAAGTAGGAACCTTGGGGAAGCAGGTCCCGAGTCTAAGTACGAGTATGGACCATCACCAGCCTCTATCCCTAACAGCAGCAACAAACCTCGATCTCTTAAACCCACAAGCCGCCCCTGCAGAATCAACAATCTCCTTCAACACCGGCACCCACCACTCCTCATGCTGATCATGAACCACAAAATTGCACGCATACTCCATATACCCCGGATAGAAGCCGCTATACTCCCAGTCCACAATCCCCGAGAGCCTGCCCCCATGCACCATGATATTCCGCGCCGCGAGGTCGCCGTGCGTGAGGACGAACCTGCCCCTATCCCCCCCGGACCTCGACTGGGAGTCCTTCGCTCGCATAGATGGGAGAAGCCGCTTCCAGAGGGGGTACATAGGCGGCGACAATTTCTTGAGCCGAGCAAGGCAAAACGCGTCGAAATCTTCTTCCGTCGCGAACGGCCCCATGAAGTGGAAATGCAGCCGGTCGAAGAAATTGAGTGTTTCTTGGTGGTTGGTCCGCCCGATATATGGCATTGTGATGCTCCGCATGAGGCGGAGCTGCTCCGTCAGGTCTCTCTGGATCCCCTCCTTTTGCTCTTTGCTGAGCGCATGCCATACCTTATCTAGCGATTGGGCCGGGCACAACATCCGTGACCGTCGCAGTGACATCCGGATCGATGTCGTAGACCCCTAGGACTTTCGGTGCAAGGATCCCGTGTGTAGAGGCGAAGTGCATCATGTCTGCCTCGGAGCGGGCGAATGCGCCGGCGGGTTTGTGCTTCACTGCCACGAGGTTCCCGTGCGTGGTTTTGGATAAGACGACGCGGTTACCCATGTAGTTGTAGAGCTCATGGCCGACTATCGCGTTGAGGTACGTGGGTTTGTACTTGGGCTTTCTGGGCTGAGGATTATCGGTTGGCTGTAGCTCTTGTTCCAGCTCTGGCCTTTGGCATTGGTCTGTGTGTTCTTCTTTGCATGACATCTTGGTCGAAGGCATGTGTGAAGATGATCAGGGGAATCAATAGAATCGGAACAGCCACAGAGCTGGGGTGAAGCGCCGAAATATAAATTCTGGATTGTGGTCTATTTATAATTGCCAACGCGCCATGATCCTACAGCCAAGGTACCGATGGACTGGGCCGGCGGCTAGCCATACCCAGTGGGTCTGAGAAGCATTAGCTGAAAGGTAAAGGGTCTTGTCTTGGTTCAAATGTCAATAGCGGACGCAAAGCTGCGGGGGTAGGGTCCTGATGCTCCCAATAGATACGGTAGATACACCCTATCCTTAAAACTCATCTGCAGCAGCCCGAAAGGGAGCGTTATGCCGTCTAAAGGGCCGGAGTATTATGTTAAATATTATTTCAGAGCTAAGTCAAGGCCGCGAACAATTTGCTGACTTCCTTTAATATGCATAGGAGGGAATAACTATCCCGGTTGTACTAGGGCACCAGGACTGTAGCCAACACTTCCGTTTATACTATAGACATTGACAGCGGCATCGCCAGCCCCTTCATCTCACCCAGGACTTCTTTAGCTAGGTGATTCACGACCTTTAAAACATCTAGGATCCGCTGCAACTCTTCAATATTATTGGCATATTGCAAGTTTCCGGCCTCGATGCCGTTTCCGTGGGTTGCAAGGTATGTAGCTGCTCGACGAATCACATTTGGGAGGAATGGGTGAGCCTATTAATATCACCAAATTAGCGATAGTGCTCAGAGTAACTTGCGATGGTTAAGTGGGATTGTAAGAGATGAATGGTAAATGATACATACTCTAAAGCAATTAATGGGACACATCGACCTCGCAAGCGTCATGAACTCAGCAGCTGCTTGAGTCGACTTCCGTGCACTACATTGCCCTGCTCCTGATTCCCCACTCAGGATGCTGAAGTTATGGCTGTTGATGAGCATCTCCTGCCCCGGAATTGTCATGGTCATCTGTAAAGCTTGTTCTGCAGCTCCGATGCCGTTTGGCAGGTCAATGAACTGCTCCCGCATAGCCTCCCCAAATTCCCAGATATAGAGAATCATCATCTTCCCCAGGAGATGTATAAGTGCCACTAATGGATCTGACATTCCAAGGGGCGTAAAGGCTGGCGGGCTATATGACCACAGCGCCGAGCGCTTCTCAATCGCATCTGACAGCCCCTTATGTCGTTCCCAGAACCCCGATGCTTCAGTAGACGTTGAAACAAAAACTGCGCTTTGTTTGAGATCCATAGAGCGCCCGTAAAGCGTCGCGAGGACTATATATTCGGCAAAAGGGGGCAGGGTCTTTTGCCCGCTGGTTGCAATGGCTTCATGGAGGTATTGCGTGGGCTGGTCGGAGCACTGAGCTTCTTGGAAGGCTGTTTCAGAAACAGGGAGGCGCATCCAGATCTGTTCTCCATTAGCCAGTTCTTCGTGTACAAGACGATGTATGAGCAGAGATGATGGATGGATGGCTGGGGGTCGTACCGCTTCCTCCTGCAACGTCACCGGCCACTCCTGCCTCAAGCCGAGGAAGCGATCGAAGCAATAAGCGACCCAGACCGTGCGTCTTCTCTCCTCTTCCACCACAAAGTCATCGCCGTTGCCGATTCCTGAATACGTATCCAGATCAAGCAACCGGGCCGACTGGATGAGCCGAAAACATCGGACCGCCGTTGCCATTGCGCGAGTCTCATCCATCCGTAGGAGCTCATAGTGGGCGAGCAGCAATACAGCTTGAATCTGCTCCAGCGGCGGTACGCGTTCCATTGTGTCGAGTTCCTGCACAACGCGGCTCGTCTCAATGTATAAGCTGTCTGCAAGGCGCCGAAACTGCGACGACATCGCGGCGGCAACGGTGCGCATCGCGGAGCGAAGACAAGCACGCGCTAACGATGGCGGTTTACCCTCAAGGCGGGACATGTGTCGTCGTTGATGGATGAAGGGGGCTATTGGGTGGACGCGATCGAAGTATAGCTGGTCTCTCGGCTACGTTAGTTCGGTGCTTGGGGTGGATAGAGAGGACAACAGTCAACATACAGATCAGCTAGAACAAGCTCTAAACCGGGACTGTCACTCGGAGATGGCCTGGCGTAGAATGATAGTTCATGACTTGAGAGAGGTTGAACGGGTGCGAAGAGGGGTGCAGGAAAGGTGTGATCTGGCGCGGTGTCAAGAGCAGAAGATGTTAGCAAGGGTGGGAGCTCATGTCGCGCATCGGAACTGGAGTCGGAGCCCGAGTATCGACGCGCATCCTGAGCGAGCTGGGGCAGTTGCGAATGTTGTTGTCCGAAGTTCTCGTTGTGGATATGGTCCAACTGCTCGACAACCTGCTCCTCCAGCACTTCTGCCATACCAGGTCAGCCATCATCAAGATCGCACGCACACCCAGCATCTCCCCGCGTCAACCGTTCTCGCGACATACCAAGCCTTGAATAAAGACCTTCAATCTGCCCCTTCTTCGGCCCCCGTCGCGGACGATTATAGTTGACGAAGCATACTCTCCCCATCATCGCGCAGGAGCCACACTGCGGTTTGACACGATCACATCGCGCCTTCCTTTTGCGACATTCCTCGCAGGCGAGCCCTGGCTGCTGGCGGGAAGGTTTGTCCGGCGAACCTCTGGTCTGGGACTTTTGCGGCATTTGGTCCAGATAGCAAGAGGTGTCAGGATCGGACGGACCTAGCTCGGCGGCGACGAGATACTCCGCGCTATCTATATCCGCGAATGCGTTGCCTGTCACATCGTGTTAGATGGAAGCTCGAGGAATCAGATCGTCAACGGGGCTGTTTTCTTCCGCATTTTCTCTGGATTGGTAGGCTATCAGCAACTCCCGCAGTTCCGGACACCTCCTCGTCACATCACATCACATCCAGATCACTTGCTTGCCCCTCCAATAGAAGGCAATGAAAGTCGAGATGAAAGTCGAGATTAACCACGAGGATGGCAATCAGCTTATCCGACCTTGCGACTGAAATAATATTCGTCGGAGCGTTCAATTTGCCGTGTAAACCCATTTCCCGTTACTCCCACCCTCTCAAGATTCGCACATTCGGAGACTCACAGTTGAGTCAGTAAACAACATGATAAGAAGTAAGCAATGACAAGTAAACAAAATAAGCAAGGCGGCCGCAGGATTTAGGGGTATCATCTCGGTCGATCATCCGCATAGAAACTCCGAACTCCGGAGTGAGTGGCAGTAGATGTACCGTCGAGTAGATCTTCGGTGACTAGATACGATGTCAGCTTGATCCAATGTCGAAGGCTATCGTGATAGACTCTGTTTACTTACTGGAAGTCAGCCCGAAGTATTTGTTTCTAGGCGATCGGGAATAACTTCGAAGGCACCGAGAGGGGTCGGGGCAATGACGCATCCCATAATGAGCCCGATAGGCACGGGAAGCAGCAATGGAATGGAACAAATAGACGAAGTCCGCTTGAGTACATTACGACGGACGACTACTTAAGGCCTCTACCGCGCGCCCACCATCCCGTTCAGCATCATCATCATTGAGTTCGATCAACTTACTGCCTCGACCTAGATCTACATTGCGCTACGATGTCAGAGACGTTTTCCCTCTGGCCGACGCCAGCGCCAGTACCTACGCAAGTCCCAGGACCCTCATCGCCACTGCCCTACAATCATAGGCATTGGCCAAACTCATCGTCATGACAAAACCAAGCACAAGCCGCATTGAAGTGAATACCACCACCAACCTCATCCCACCCCCAAGAAGACACCACGCTCGAACTCCCCCGCCTCTTCTGCCTGCACGGCGGCGGCACAAACACTCGAATCTTCCACGGGCAATGCCGAGTCCTTCGCGCGCGGCCGCGCTCGTACCTCCAGCTCGTCTTCGCGGACGCGCCGTTCGCCTCCACGCCCGGGCCGGACGTCGCTAGCGTATACGAGCGTTGGGGGCCGTTCAGGGCGAGGTTCCCGGCCCGCTCAGATGCCGCGAGGACAGGGAGTAGACTTGACGCTGCGATTGCGTGTGCAAAGAGAAAAGGAGCGAGTGGGGAGGCTCGGGCTGTGCGAATTGATGAGGATCCGAGGGTCCATGGGCTGGCGGTCCGGGGAGTTCAAGATGCGGTTCAGAAGGCGATGGATCTCGGATGATGCGTGCCACAGGCGAGTGGGTGGGCTTGCTCGGGTTCAGCCAGGGCGCGAAGATGGCGGCGAGATTGCTTTTGCGGGAGCAGAAAATGAGGATGGACGAGATGGGGAGGGGGAACTGGTCAAGGATGAAATTGACGAGATTGAGGTGGTCAAGGGGGAGACGTCAACTTTCGCTTCGCTGTCATCTTGGCCGGGCGAGCGCCAATGGTCTCGCTCTGTCTCGGGGGCGAGGATGAGGAGGATGAGGATGCTGAGTTGGACTCTCCTCGTTCTGATACATCCTTCGGATCCTCATCCAGCTTTCCCCTCCATCTCCCAACAATACACGTGCACGGTCAAAAAGACTCGGGGTTGTCACTGCTTCGCGATTACACAACCACGGCTGCAGGATGGTAGCACAAGTCTAATAGAGCGGGAGGGGGACAAAGAGCGCCCATTCGGAGCCGCGACGCAAACGCAGTCGTGAGCGAAACCATGCCCCGGAGTAGACCTTGAGAGTGAGGAGGACGCAATAGCCTGACTGGGATGTGAATGAATACAATGGTACATCCATATGCGAGCTCACTGCGGCAGGGCAACCTCAAGCAAGCCACCGACTGCATGAATGAATAGCAAATGCACGACACAAAAAGCGATCATCGCAGTTCCAGCTTTCTCACCGATTAAACTCTGCATTGCTTTTCCCGGTATCGCTGTGGCGGCTGCAGACACCCAAAAGCGGCGCCCGCCGAGCCCTACACTGGCCGGATGCGGCGATCCCGACTCCCCGAGGCCCGCATCGTCGGGTCTGGCCGTCCGCCCCGAAGTCAATAGTACGTAGTGCCAGCCTGTCAGTAGTCCAAACTTACTGTGGTATTTTCTGTAAGTCACTCAATCGTAGGATCCTGGAAAGGAAAAGTACATGTGTGTACAACTCCAGTCACCAGGATCCATAATGCAGAATGCAGATTTCGCAATATTCCAGGATCCCGACGGAAAAAGCAACCTAGCGCACCGTCCGTGCATTAGACCTTATGACCAGCCCCCTGTTCATTAATGAAAAATAATCCCTACAGCAAATCCTGCATGCACTCACGGAACAAGATGCCGGCCCGGAGTTAAGATCACCTACGTACATACGTTCCCTGCCCTCATAGTGTATCTATTCAACCCCTCGACCAACCCCGCCCACAGGACCAACGTCAGCTCAGTATCACCGACCACATGTATCGTAACGCTCTGTAGTCAATGGACGTGGATCAAGATCCCGAGACTGCGTGTATTGAAAATACTATCAAGAAGGCGTTGAGACAAGATACTAGGTTAGGTGCAATAGAAGACATAGTCAGAGAACTCTTAGCCAGGGTACAAGAATAACAGCCCATTGGCATATACAGCAGCGAAGTATAAGGTGAAATATCTAGAGACCATGGAAGATCCAGAAGGGCACTCGACAGTCAACGTGTACTCCGTACTAGACATCCTTGCTCCTGGGCGCACAAGAACCCAATTCTCGGGTCTGATCTGACTGTCAGTCTCCCAAGCGTCAGAACCTCACTACTGTCGTAGCCAGTGAGCTACCAGACACGAAGTTTGACATTGGCCTGCAGGAGGATCGATGCAATGCGCCGCATCCGTACTTCCAGCGCTAAGATATTCCTTAGTTGTATAAAGTACGCTAGGTGCTTGCACAGGATTCAGAAAAAACAAGTCTCAAGACATCCGTGATATCTGCAGCACATCATGTAACCCCACCCTGTCAATAATTCCTGGATCCAACCCGTTCCCTGCCTGCAACTTATCCCAGATTGCCCTTCATTATTCCAGACAAAAAACCAAATTATGCAGCTACGGGGAGACCGGAGACACGCTACGCTAGCCGGCCAAGAGACAACGGCGTTAATATACCTGCAGAAGCGCATTGGCCGTCGCGGACATTAATCTAGACTAGGGCGATATCGACCCCTCCACTTGGCGCGTGCCCCTCCAGAGCAGCTGCACTGCAGTGGCATGGCAGGTTGGCACTACGAAGCTTAGGGTACCGCTAGAGCCCTCCACACACTCAGCTCGGGGGCCACCCCGAATGCCTTGAGTGCATTGCATTGCATGCGGCTGCGTATGGGCTATCTCAATCAGGACGCAATCAATCATTTTAGCGAAGGCCGTAAAGCCGCTTGTGCGTACATACGGAGCAGTGTGCCTCTGTATCTCACCGCATCGAAATTTCTCAGCTCCGCGCGGCGCCTGGGATGCCTCGATACTTGATGATGTGTCGTGGGTGGAGTGGTATGGTGTCTAGGGCCGATGTCACCGTATATTGCGGGCTTCGTGATTATTCGGATGGCTTATGGCGGGTGGTGTCGATGGATGCTCAAGGTGCGGGTCGAGATATCACGCAGTGTTCGAACCACGATGCTTGTAAACGGTCGGGTTTCGTGCGGGTGTTAATAATCCTTGCGCAGTAGAAAATATGAGCAGTATTATTATTCTGTGTCCAAAAGAACGTGGTGATGTGGTATAGTAGTATTTTGAAAGCCGTCGCATATTTCATCAATTGGATCATCAAGTCTAACTCGTGTCTGAATTTATGCAAATGCAGCATCATTATATCGTAAGCAAATACATCATAACAAGCATCAGTGTCGTTTCCATTCATAGCGTCAACTCGTCTTTCCGTTCAGTCCGTTCGTGGGAGTCAGTGATTTCATAAGTTGGGGATCTCTCAGCGCAAGAGTCCCGCACAGTCTCAGACCGTCTGCTTTAAACAGGTCTGCGGCCGTCGTCAGACTGTTGATCGATTTCCGATCCTTCGATTTTCATCGCGTCCAGCGTCTGGTCTTCTTAGCGGGCCTCTTGCTTGCGCTGTCGAATGTCTTTCCATCCAAGCCCCCAACAGAACAGGAAGGCGGCACCACCAAGTCCGATCCCCATATAGAAGATTCGATTGATGGAGATACTATAGTCCTCCAAAACAGCGGTCAGCTGCGCGCCGCGCACAATATCCCGGACGTCGCGGGCCCCGGATGCGAGGATTTTCTCCGCTTCGGCAGCTGGTAGGTCGTCAGCCAACAAGGCGCGGAGGCTGTTGCTGAAGATGGTCTCCGCAGCGGAAAGAAGAACCGCGCCACCGAGAAACTGGGAGAAGACAACGGTAGCCATCGCGGTGGGTATCTTGGGGCGCGGAACGGTGTGGGGAATTGATATGAAGGGCTTTTGATTTGTTAGTGCCACGGTGATCAGGACGATAAGAAAAGTGGATCTGCATACTATGCTGACAGACATGCCAATACCGGCACCGAAGATAATCTGATATCCGATCAGGTTGTCCTGAGGAGTGGAGATGCCGATTGTAGACAGGATGCCGATTCCGACAGTAAACAGCGCCGTTCCGAGCACAATTGGCGGAAGGTAATAACCAAACCGTTGCACTAAACTTGTTAATTGCCAAGTTGCATGGGAGACTCAAGGTGTACAAATATATACCTAGGACCCCAGAAGTAACTGCAAACATGACCTGCGCGAGAATGTTGGGCAGCATGTGAACACCACTCATGAGCGCCGAGTCATTCTTGACAGCTTGGAAGTAAATAGGAAGATAGTAGTTGAAAGAGTACAACAAGCCGTAGAAGAAGAATAACATTGCCGCGGCGGACCAGATGACCCGGAGCCTAAGGATAGACAGCGGGATCATTGCACTGTCGCCGCGGGTATGTTCCCATCCTAGGAAGATCAGCAATGTGACTCCTGAGCCCACAAAGAGGCCGATTATTCGAGAGTTGTCCCAAGGATATTGGTTGCCACCCCATTGTAACGCTATTAGTAGCATAACGACGGCAGGCGCCATGAGAACGAAGCCAAAAAGGTCTAGGGACTTGATCGCGGTCCGGATGACGTCGCGAGCGGGTGGTTTGTCGATGCTAGTCGGTAGCCGGTTTATGAAGACCATGAGAAATACGACGCCGCCAATTGGGAGGTTGATGTAAAAGCCTGTGTGGAGTCGAATGGGGTAGTTAGCCTAGGTAAACATTACTGCAATCGCCAATGATTTGAGAAGAAACGTACACCACCGCCAGGAGACCTTCTCAGTCAATGCTCCTCCAACAAGCGGGCCGCACGCTGTTCCAAGTTGGCCGAGGGCCATATTCATCCCCATGATGAGAGGTTGTCGGTGAGGCGGAACACAGTCTGAGATGATAGTGAGCGCGCCGTTCATCAGCACTGAAGAGCCTAGCCCAGCGACCGCACGACCAACGATCAACATGGCTGACGATGTGGCTGCAGCGCAAAGAACAGATCCCAACTCAAACACGGCGAAAAATGTCAAGAAGGTCCGCTAGAAGATATGATATCAGGCGACTGGGACTACGACCGCGCTCGACCGACCCCAGGTCAATTTTGGTTCAGATAGGACAGGACATACCTTCGTGTCGAAGTAGGTGTATAGCTTGCCACTCATGGGCTGGAAAGCCGCGTATCCCAACTGATAAGCACTGCCATACCAGCCGACATCAAGCAGCGAGTTGAAGCGGGACGTAATCTCGGGAATGGCGGTCGCGATGATTGAGGTGTCGAGCAGGACGAGGAAGTAGGTAAGAGTGATAGGCAGAAGAGTTGCCATGAGCCTGCCCAACGAAAGTCGGTCGTAACCAGGACTCTCTGCGGGACACAACACCCCGTCAGCCCTGCCAGGTGCTTTCTCATTCTTTTCCGCCATGGCAGTGATTCGAGAAGAAACACGAAGACGCTAGAGCGGGATCAAGAGTAGTGTGTGGCTTGTTTATGAGTGGAATAGGACCGAGGACTCAAAAGTAGGGAGGGCGGGCCGGATCCGAGGATCTGCAATGATCGCCCCTATTTATTGCCAATACCTGCCCCCCTTTGTTGGCCCGCAGCACGGCTGACGGGACGGGTATAGCCTCAAACCGGGGCCTAAACGCGGACCAGGCCGCTACAGTCACTCCGTCTAAACTCCGCTGATGTTACGAACGTCGTGTGGTTCTTGCGTCTATTTATACCGTAGTCATGATTAATTGAAGCCGCTCCAACCAAGATGTATAGTGATTCGGACTTATATATATATATATGCGAGCAGATCAAGAACGCCGGGTCGAAAAAGGCCTGCCTCCCTCCAGATGTCTAGCTGATCGGGGTTTCCTGCGAAGTGCATAAAACGGGTTGGTCAAGGGAGACCCGATTGATACTGCATTCCGGTCGTCGGATACCCGGAAAACGTCCCCACACTCTCAAGCCAGACGGGATTCTCGTAATCAATTTGTTGGGGGATGGCTTGGAGCATAGGTTCTCCGGGAATTTCGTGACTTGAAGGAACTTGAGGTTGAAGAACAAGTATTGGGGGCATTTGGGGCAGGGCCATTTGGGATTGTAGAACTTGGGATTGTAGGATTTGGGATTGTGGAACATGGGCTTGGGTAACATGCGGTGAGGACATCTGGATTGGGGGACCCTGTTCCGGAGCTGCAGCGCGTTCCCGTTGGTCCCCGCTTACGGTCCCCGCGAGCTCAGCATCTCTGAATTGCATACAGAGCCAGCCTCGTATCGCGCGCGCCATGTGGCCGACTCGTGCCCAGAGATCATCAGGAAACGGCTCCCAAGGCAACGGAGCGATTTTCTCGACGCGCCAGATGACCTGATTTATGACATCCACGATGTCAATTGTTCTGCAAACAGTACCCCGGTCCCAGTCAGGGGCAGGATGTAAAGAGAGCCGGTAAAGTGTCACGAAGCTTCTTCCCATCTGGGCAAAGAATATAATCGTGAAGCCCATATGGTCATGCGCGTCAATCTTTAGGTATATTTCAATCCACGACTGGAGAGCCAAGAACGAATGCCACATGCATTCTACCGCATCCCTTCCTATAGCGATATGATTGGTTGCGGGGGTGTTGGTCTGAGGTAAATGACGCGCCGTATACGCAGTTTCATAAATGCTGAGCTCGACATAGTGCACGTGTGCCTTGATCAAATCTGGGACCAGCCCAGTCAGTTCTGATTTCAGTGATTATGAGCGGTGCGTTGGGTACTTACCATTATCTACAAGTCCTGATGGAATATGCTTGCGAGCGGCTTCCAACTGGGTTAGAAAGCTTTTGGTGAAGAATGGGATAGACGGCCTTGTCACATGCTGATTCCGAGCCTGTCTTGCATTCTCGACAACAAGTTGAAGTCGTATGTGAGCGGCCAAGGCGGCGTCGCCTTTCCATTCCGGGGTTCCTTCAAGGGTCCGAAGATACTCATCCATCAGAGGCGTCCAGCACAAAGTGTCCATGTGGAGGAAATATATCGAAACACTGACAGACAGCACATTAGCCTTATCAAGCGCGAAGGATCCGGGTGTTTTTAAGCACTTACAAGGAGCTGAGGAGCCAGCACCCCAGAACGGCGCGTTGCACCTCAACGGTCCAGGTTTGAGGTTTATTCTTGACATGGAAGTGCGTCCCTCCCAGACTAAGAAGCATGTGTGAATCTTCAGGCTCGGGTTTATTCAGGCGTAGATCATTGATGATAGATGACGCAAGTTGCATTAAGCGCGATAGAGTCGCTTCCCTAGAAAGGAACTGGTCATGGCTCCAAGCCGCGAAGACCATCAACCCGAGAAGCATGTCGACGTCCGACTCGTTCTCAACCACTAGGGCTAGAGAGGCTCTCGTTTTGATAGCCTTTGCGCGGTCGGTCTTCTCCTGTACGGATCTGGATGTGACCGCTAAAATAGCCTCGAAGAGAAACGGCCGTTCCTTTCGCAATTGCTCGGCGGTCAGGCTAGGATGTAAATAGACGATCGGGAAGAAGCGTAAGAAGCAATCGCGAAACAGATTCAGAGCTTCCTGTCCGTCCCGCGTCCATGGTACTGCCAGAGGGTATATCGGCGGTGGGCTGACGGGTGATTGCTGTACCCGTGCTTGCGGTACTTGTAAAGTCTGCGGTGGTGGTACCTGCGCGAATTGCGGGGGATTCGGGGTTTCGGTGGATTCGGGTTGTGGTGAAGCGCTGGAGGCGAGCTGTGGGGAGCTCGTTTGACTGAAGGGTGCAGTACCAGGAGCACCCGAGGCGGGTGCCACACATACTGATTGCACCAAAGACAGTAGGCTGTCCAGCTTCGCGTCCATTTCCTCAATCACATTCTGGGCGAAGGTCTGCGACTCCCGTTTCCGAACGCCCTGCGCCGGCTGACACGGTTTCTTGAGGCGGTGGCATCTAGGTATACTAAGTGTTTGATCAAAGAAGTGCCAAAGCTCTGCACTGACCTTTGGCACGAGTCCCCATCAGGCATCGCAATACATTTCACCTTGCCCTTGGCGCAATTCTGACACGCAAGGCCGTACGGGCCGCGGCCGTCCATGGCGGGGATAAGCTTTGACGGCGGGAGGGTCCAGGGAGTTCAAACAGAGGCGCAGACGACAAAAGCTGCCTGGAATACCAGCGAACACTCATAGAATCAGCTGATTTCTTAGAGGAGAGAAGGCGTGAGACTTCGGCCCCTGACGCGTCGAGAGACAAAGGATATTCGGAGAAGGAGCCCCTCGTCACATGATGTGATGGCTAGCAGCTAGCGTCGAATCAATCACGCGCTGCTGGCGGGCCAGCCTCTTCCGTATATTAATGCCAATATCCTGCATTGCAAGCCTGCATTTCAGAAACGCTTAAAACTCGCAGGAGTTTGGTTCGAGGCAAAGACATCAAGAAATCGTCCTGATCTGCGAGTCCAGACGGGAAGTCAACCACCCCCGGGACTCGGGACTGTGGGGAGGACTGGAGCTGGATCCACGTGACTGCCGGGTACAATCCTTCCCGGGCGTAGACGCTGGACCGTGCGTACTTTTGTGCCGCCGGTTTTGTCGAGGGAGGCGAGATATATAGCGCTGGGCGTCAGTCATGACGCAGAACACTTTCAGACAATCCCTCTCTTCACAGCACGTGCCGCCAAATCCACTTCTGCATGTCGCGCGCTGCAGTGCAGAAATGCTGTACATCCCTCAACCCGTCGGCCGCGAGATACCGATGCCGTACTCAGAACAAGTCTGGTTGATCTACAATCTGCCGGCTTTCATGCCGAATCCCGCTCGATCGTGCATCGTCTTAAGTCGCACGGTTCGCAGTTCGCAGCATTCCCAGGACCAGAACCAGGATGTTTGCAGCGGGCTGCATCATCTGGCCAGGCCGTCCAGCTACGTGGCAGTCCTCAGTATCGGCCACGAGAAGGCCAAGTGGAGACAAGTCGGGACCGAGCCGCTGCTGGACTCAACCGTTCGCCTAAACGGGGGGTTTTGATGGCTTGGATGCATAAATGTGGTTTATACTCTGCTTTGCTGCTTGTCAGCTGTCGACTACTGCTTCCACCGAGGTAGAATGCGGCGATGCGCTGCCCCTCCGCCGGTAACGCCCCGCACAGCTTCTGCACCTTCAACCTCCACCACCATGATCCATCTCGACGTCGTTGACCAGCGACGTGGCCAACGGCAGGCAATGCTGATGCTAAACCCGCCCTTCGCCTCCCGATTGCCTGCGCCCGTTGTTTCCGCATTCTCTCAGGAAGCGGCATTGACTAGCACAACCTGCGCTTCAGGATTTTTCGGTTTCTGGGCATCTGCCAGCGGTGGTGCAAGGCCGGCATAGAAGGGTTTTCTAGGGAAGTCCTGGGTATAAAGACCGGCGGGCGTCTGGCGTGTGTGGGGGTTTCTGCCATACTTGTTTTGTGCCTTTTCAGACCTTCTAATGCAAGACTGAAGCACCTACTTCCGCGTGGTCGAAATACTCCTTTCTTACTGGTTACCATCGCCCCTGCCCTCGTCAAGTGCCCTGCAGACGCCGTCTTGCCGATCCCTTTCGATCAAACACCATTTCTGCCTTTATACCCTTTCCAACCACGCTTGTATTCGCGATAGTAAAATGCACAGTGCAGGTGGCTACACCCCGGCCACAGAGCCCATTGCCATAGTTGGCCTCAGCTGCAGGCTGGCAGGTGAGGCTAGCAGTCCTGATAAGCTGTGGGAGATGCTGGCCGCCGGAAGGAGCGCCTGGAGCGAAATTCCTTCTTCGCGGTTCAACCTCAACGGTTCATATCACCCCAAATTCGCCAAACTTAGCACAGTATGTCTTATGCCACTCTCGCTCGACAGCTTGCTAAAAGAAGAAGGCCAACGTTCGGGGCGGGCACTTCCTCGAGCAGGACCTCGCTTCATTTGACGCTCCATTCTTCAGCTTCTCGGCCGAAACAGCAGCTGTAAGTAAAGATCGTGGCTGGGGAAAGGTCCAGTGCTGACTGAAGAGCACAGTCCTTGGATCCCCAAATTCGCCTCCAACTGGAGTCGGTGTATGAAGCCTTAGAAAATGGTCAGTACTTCCATACGTCTTTTTAATGTTGGATAAATGGTTGACCGCAATTAGCTGGAATTACGTTACAAGATGTTGCAGGGAGTAAAACCTCTGTATATTCTGCTGTATTTGCACGAGATTACCGTGATGGCATTGTTCGAGACGAGGACAATCTTCCTCGCTTTCTTCAAACAGGCACTGGAGACGCCATGTTTTCTAACCGCATCTCACATTTTTACGATCTTAGGGGGCCGAGTTTCACACTCGACACGGGTTGCTCGGGTGGTTTAGTCGCATTTCACCAGGGGGTAGCGAGCCTCCGGTCCGGCGACTCAGACATGGCACTCATCTGCGGCACGAATCTTCTATTAAATCCAGACCTTTTCAAGACTATGGGGTCAACTGGGTAAGTTTATTCCGAGCAGAGCCTCATTCTAAACTAACATTGCTAGCTTATTGTCTCCCGATGGTAAGTCGTATGCGTTTGACTCTCGCGCAAATGGTTATGGTCGTGGAGAGGGTAGTGCAACACTGGTCATCAAGCGTTTATCAGATGCCCTCATCAACAAAGATCCTATCAGAGCCGTCGTCCGCGACTCTGGCTTGAACCAGGACGGGAAGACAGAAACAATTACGACACCAAGCGAAGAGGCCCAAGTCGCTTTGATGCGCGACTGCTACCGTCGTGCGAATCTGGATCCCCGGCATACCCAGTACTTTGAAGCCCACGGGACAGGGACGGCAACAGGTGATCCCATCGAATGCCGCGCAATTGCTACTGTATTCAAGGACCACCGATCAGAAGCCGACCCTTTACGCATCGGCTCCGTCAAAACGAACATTGGCCACACGGAGGGGGTAAGTGGGCTAGCTAGTTTGATCAAGGTGGTTATAGCGCTTGAAAGGCGCAAGATTCCTCCCAGTATCAACTTTGAGAAACCAAACCCGCGTATAGCGCTTGATGACTACCGGCTGCGCGTGGTGACCGAATTAGAGGACTGGCTCCCGGGCCCAGGGGGTGTCCGGCGTGCTTCGATCAACAACTTCGGTTATGGTGGCACAAATGGCCATGTGATTGTTGAGAGTCCACGGTTACCTTCGCACGAGGATGGTTATATGGCGTCTGCCACTCATCTCGAGTCGCAGCTTTTTGTTATCAGCGCCCGCGACGAGCAAGCCTGCCGAGTCATGATTGTCAACATAAAGCAATACCTAAAGCAACGCGCCTCCAGCAAGGACCCAGAAGATCTCCTTCAGCGACTCGCATACACACTAGGCCAGCGTCGTACCCGATTTCCTTGGGTTACAGCCCGCCCCATACCGGTCCAAGAAGGGCTCAAGGAAGCTATACGAGCTCTTGAGTTCCGGATGCCCGCTCCTCGCCGTACAACACGGATCCCGCGAATTGGCATGGTATTTACCGGCCAAGGGGCACAGTGGTATGCTATGGGTCACGAACTTATCGCAGCCTATTCGGTCTTCAGGTCATCGCTTAAAGAGACTGATCGCCATTTAAAAGCCCTTGGCGCTAGGTGGTCTGTTATTGAAGAACTGAGTCAAGATATACCCGCCTCACGCGTCAATGACGTTGAATACAGCACTCCTCTTTGCGTGGCTATACAAATATCCCTTGTACGACTTCTACGGTCATGGGGTGTTAAGCCCGTCGCTGTTACCAGCCATTCCAGTGGGGAAATTGCTGCTGCTTATGCAGTTGGCGCTATCAGCTGTTACGCCGCAATGGGTATAGCCTACTATCGCGCCCTTCTCGCCGCCGATAGACGTTTTCAACCATGCACCCCAGGCGCCATGCTTGTGGTCGGAATGGGACTTCAGGAGACAAAGTCCTACCTCGCACGACTCGAACCCAAGAGTGGAGTTGCGACAGTGGCATGTGTCAATAGTCCGGCTAGTATAACGGTTTCCGGGGATGAGAGTGCGGTAGTTGAATTGGGAGCGCTGGCAAGCGATGGTCGTGTTTTTACGCATCGCTTGAAGGTCAGCACTGCCTATCACTCTCATCACATGAGCCCGATCGCCGGTCCTTACCGGAAAGCGTTGCAGACTTTCTTGTCTCCTAGCATCAACAAACACCAAAACGAGTGTATATTCTCTTCTCCTGTCACTGGAGGTCGAATCAACAATCTCTCAAAATTGTCTGATCCCCAGCACTGGGTGGATAGCTTGCTTAAACCAGTCGAATTTGTCGGTGCCTTTACTGATATGGTCCTTGATGGCTCGGATGTTACCGATGCTAATGTTGACGTGATTCTCGAAGTTGGTCCTCATACAGCTCTCGGGAGTCCCATCAGACAAATTCTCGCCGAGCCTGAATTCGCAGGACTGAACCTGCCTTACCTCGGCTGTCTGGTCCGTGGTGACAGCGCTATTGAGACTATGCACTCATTGGCGGCCAGCTTGCTTGCGGAAGGCTTTCCTCTAGACTTAGGCGCTGTCAATTTTCCTAATGGTCAACCGTCCAGTATAGGTGTTCTTTCAGACTTACCGTCATATCCTTGGAATCACCAGTCCCACCATTGGTATGAATCTAGGTTCAACAAAGCTCTTCGCGAAAGGTCACTTCCTCCTCATGATCTCCTGGGCAGTCTTGTACTGGGTACCGATCTGAACAATCCTAGCTGGCGTCAGATCTTAAGGCTGGAGGACACACCTTGGATGCGCGAACATGTCGTCCAGGATAGTATTGTCTACCCGGCCGCTGGATTCATTTGCTTGGGTATTGAAGCTACAAGGCAATTGACTAGCCTACAATCGAAAGGCAGCCGAACTGTACATGGTTATCGATTGCGCGACATCGATATCCTGCAAGCCCTCGTCATCCCAGGGTGTGGTGAGAGTGTTGAGATACAAACAAGCCTACGTCAAGTCAGTGAAAAAGACATTGGCACCCGCGGTTGGAAGCAATTCGAAATATCATCCGTTACGCTTGATAATCAGTGGACACTACACGCCCGCGGTCTGGTTACAGCTGAGTTCGACGACGCACCCGATGTGACTGTTCCCAAGCCTCGTCCCGCGCATCTTCATGGCTATACCCGACGCTTTGAGCCTAGAGACTTATATAATATGCTGAAAGTGAGGGGAGTCAATCATGGGCCAACATTCCAGGTCGTTACGGATATCGAGCAGGCGGGCAACAATGAAAGAGCCGAAACGACATTGTTCATTCCAGATATCACAACGCCCACTGATCTCCCCCAACCGGCATTGATCCATCCAATTACGCTGGACGCGATTATGCAAACTATCTACACCCCTGTTTTGGGAGGCTTAGAAGGCCCAGATGCCAAGGTACCCCGTTCGTTTGGCAATTTTTGGATATCCAGCGCTATCAGCCACACACCTGGCCGGCAATTCAAGGCATTCACTACTCTCCACCATGCCGATGCCAGGAACTTCCGCTCCGATATCACCATGACCGACTACAGAGACAGTGCCGCATTGCCTGTGCTGGAGGTGCGGGATGCCGTTTACCAGTCACTAGGCCATGGCGCTGGCTGTCACAATCTGGATACTAAATGGGAGGCCGAGCCATGCACAAACATTTTGTGGGCTCCCGATATGTCCATTATGTCTAACAGGTTGCATGAGCACCTCAACAAACAGCTGTCCTATCCCCTCAAAATCGAGGAATCTCAGCTTCTGATAGACCTCCGCCGGGTGTGTTTTTATTTCATCCAGGACACACTCTGCTCTCTCACCCTCATGGACATTGACCGGCTTCAACCACATCACGTCAAGTTCCACAGTTGGATGCGTCTGCAAACTCAACTCGCTGCTGAAGGGCGCCTTGCTCCTGGCAGTTCAACCTGGTCGGAGGACGCATCTAAGCAACGCCAAACTCTTATTGAGCATGTTCGGCGTACCAGCGTTAACGGTGAAATGGTCTGTCGCTTGGGGCCTTATTTAGGTGCCATCCTTCGCGGAAAGAAGACGCCGCTGGAACTCATGATGGAGGAGAGTCTCCTAAATCGTTATTATCGGGAGGCACTGAAATCCGACCGCAGCTTCCCCCAGGCTGCTCATATCCTCCAAAACTTGGTCCACAAAAACCCTCGCTCCCGGATTTTGGAGATTGGGTCCGGCACTGGAGGCTTGACACGGTATACATTGCCCAAGATTGGTACAGCTGAAACAGGTGGAGCACGTGCAGAAGTCTATCATTTTACCGATGTCTCCCCTAGCTTCTTCGAGTCAGCACGAGCAGAGTTCGCGGCTTGGCACGATGTCATGCTCTTCGACAAGCTGGACATTGAGCTTGATCCTGGTACTCAGGGCTTCGATTTGGGAAGCTATGATATTGTGATCGCGGCGCAAGTACTGCATGCTACAAAATCTATCTCTAGGACCATGGCAAATGTGCGGCGGCTAATGAAGCCTGGAGGCACCTTGCTACTTGTCGAAACCACCCAGGACCAGCTAGACGCTCAATTTGTCTTTGGGCCTCTGCCTGGTTGGTGGCTCAGTGAAGAGTCTCATCGTGCTATGAGCCCCTCTCTAAGTGCTCCTCAGTGGGACGAAGCTCTGAAAAGTGCAGGATTCTCTGGTATCGACTTCAAAATCCGTGATTGCGAGAGTGATGACTGGTACATGATGGATGTCATGACATCCACCGCTGGTCCTGCGCCCCAGCTTTCAATCGAGAACACTGATCCTGTTGTACTCGTGACTCGAAGAGATGCTCCCTGCCAAAAGCGCTGGATAGAGGTTCTCCAGGCCAACTTTGCGGCTGCGGGGCAAACAACATCAGTGGTCGATCTGGAGACTGCGACTGGAGATTCATATCAGGGAAAGTGGGCGCTTTTCCTCGGTGAAGTTGATCAACCTCTCTTACATGGTCTCGATGCCGAGGGTCTAAGCTGTGTCCAAACGATGGTCAAAAACAGCCGCGGCCTGGTCTGGGTGACTCGCGGAGGTGCAGTAAACTGTGAAAGTCCTGAGCACTCTCTTGCCCACGGTTTCCTCCGAAGTATACGCCATGAGTATGTTGGCCGCAAATATGTTACCCTGGATTTGGATCCTAAGGACGAGTTGTGGCCCGATGTCAGTGCATCTGCGGTTACTCAGATCGTGACAACCACTTTTAGGGCGGCGCAAGAAGGTGTGATATGTTCGCCGCCATATGACTTTGAGTACGCCGAACGAGATGGAATCCTTTTGGTGCCTCGCTTGTTCCGTGACAGTGCCCGAAATCAGGCTCTCTCTGCTGAGGCTGTAGACTGGGCGTCACCGGAAGCTCTGCCAACTGAGTCGTTCTTCCAGCCAGATCGTCCGCTTGCATTAAAGGTTGGAGTCCCGGGATTGTTAGACACCATCGCCTTTGACGACGATCCAACTGCGCCTGCGCAGAGCAAGAGACTACCCCCAGACTTCATTGAGATTGAGCCTCGCGCGTACGGTGTCAACTTCCGTGACGTGCTTGTAGCGATGGGGCAGTTGGAAGAGCGCGTCATGGGCGTCGACTGTGCGGGAGTCATCACTCGTGTGGGGTGTCGAGCAGCGGCCCATGGATACGCGATTGGTGACGAAGTCTTTGCCCTCACCCATTACGGTGGTTATGGTAGCAGGGCGCGCGTCGAGTGGACGCAGGCCATGCACATGCCCCCTGGCTTGAGCTTCGAACAGGCGGCCTCTCTACCGACACTTTTCAGTACCGTGTATTTATGCTTCTACAAGGTTGCCCGCCTCGAACGCGGACAAACAGTTCTTATTCACGCTGGTGCCGGCGGTGTTGGGCAGACTGCTATCCAATTTGCGCAGCTTATTGGGGCAGAGATCTACACTACTGTCGGCTCGCCTGAGAAACGGGCTTTAATCATGGAGCGATATGGTATTCCTGCAGACCACATATTCTCCAGTCGTGACAGCTCATTCGCAACTGGTATATTGGAAGCTACTGATGGGCGTGGGGTTGATGTTGTTCTCAATTCGCTGGCCGGTGAATTGCTGCAGGCCAGTTTCAATATTGTGGCGCCCTTCGGCCATTTCCTCGAGATTGGCAAGCGCGATATTGAACAGAACAACAAGCTGGAGATGCGAACTTTTTCTCGCCACGTCACGTTCTCTTCTTTCGATCTTCTCGCTTTATCTCGGCATCACGGACGTATGGTTCATTCCGCATTGGCTGAGGTCGGACGTCTTGTGGAAGAGGGCGCTATCTCGCCGGTCCATCCTGTGTCAGCTTATCCTCTGGGTGATATCGGCAAGGCATTCAGACTCCTCCAGGCCGGTAAACACACCGGCAAGGTCGTCCTATCCGTCAGCCCCCAAGAACAGGTCCGTGTTGTTCCACAGGTACAGACTGCTCGCCTCCGTTCCGATGCCTCGTATGTTGTCGTCGGTGGAGCAGGTGGTATAGGACGATCAATAGCCCACTGGCTAGTTTCGCACGGAGCTCGCAATCTCATTATCCTCTCCCGAAGCGCAGGAACCAATCCCGCCGCTTTAAGTCTACAGGCCGAGCTACAGCCGCAGGGCTGTCGTGTCAAGCTTGTCTCTTGTGATGCATCTGCTGAAACTGAGCTTGGCGCAGCATTCGGGACGTGCGCAATCGACCTTCCCCCAATCCGCGGCGTCATTCAGGCGGCCATGGTTTTACAAGATTCTATATTCGAAAGCATGACCTTCGATGACTGGCAAACTGCTTTGAACCCCAAAGTCAAAGTAAGCTGGAATTTGCACACCCAGCTACGAAATGCTGATCTCGATTTCTTTGTCCTTCTGTCGTCCATGTCTGGTATCTACGGCTATACCACGCAATCAAACTATGCTGCTGGTAACGCCTACGAGGATGCCCTCGCGCATTGGCGTGTGTCGCAGGGCCTTCCAGCCGTCTCTATAGATCTTGGTGTCGTGAAGTCCGTTGGATACGTTTCCCAGACCGCTGGAGTTGCTGAGCGGATGACGAAACTAGGTCACTACACCATAAGTGAGGAGCAGGTGTTGGGAGTAATTGAGTCCGCCATCCTATCACCCTTCGACAAACAAATCGCCCTTGGCATCAACCAAGGACCTGGGGCTCACTGGAACGCAGACGGTGAATCTCTTCTAGGAAGAGATGCCAGATTCCGCTCTCTGCAATATCAGCAGAGCACACGGCGTCAAGGCACCGGAGGAAGCGGGGGCACTAGCGCATCGCTGGCAAACCAGCTATGCGATTCGAAGACACGACAGGAGGCGGAGAAGTTCGTCGTCGCTGCGATCGCCAGCAAGCTCGCGGAAATCTTCATGATCCCGCTTGCTCACGTCGACACAACAAAACACATTTCCGAGTACGGTTTAGATTCTTTGAGCGCCGTGGAACTCCGCAATATGTTAGCACTGCAGGCTGCGGCCGATGTTTCAATTTTCAGTATCATGCAGAGCGATTCACTCTCGGCGCTTGCTTGCGAGGTCACGCGTAAGAGCACGCATGTTGATTCTGCCCTTTTAGTTATGTGACGTTTATTCATGAATGACGACTTTATGACTGATGAAATCATGGATTTAAGGAGCTACTTACGACCACTCATCGAGATAGATCTAGCGGAGCACAGCACACTGAATATCACTTGATTTGCATTATCGCGAAAATGTGTGTCTCGCATTACTATCGTAACAACCCATCCACCGGGAGTAGGTTGGCCGGTGGTTTCGGCTTCCAAGGTTCTTCACTCCTGCAGCTTCCTTCCCCCAGGCCTTGTCCGACTTTATCTATATCAAATGTCACGGAGCCAAACTCGGTCACCTTGGGCAAACAGGCTTTCAAGCTTTGGAGAAGCAAAGGGTCCCTAGAACTAGAATACACGTCCGCAGGCAACCAATTAAGCATTCCAAAGTACAAATACCCGCCTCCCCCCTTCAACCCTCTTTCTTCCCTCAAGCATCTTTATGATATTTTCTTGGCGGGTGCTTTTAGACTTCTAGAAAATCTTTCAACAATTATGATCCGAGAATGCGAGCCATCGATCAGGCTGCCGTGAAGTTAGGTAGCTTGAACTGGCTTGCAAGTTTACCATCGCCATAGAGATGGATTTTGGCTTCGCTGTCTCGAGATGGCCGGAAGTGTGGTCCGCGTATTGTTTGGTCTTCATTCAGAGAGTATTAATTGTTTTGAATTAAGAGTTCTATCTAGTTCTTTTTCTGGTTCAGCAAAGACGGAAGGTCATCAACCTGCTTCTTTCCTTCGATGATATCTAGGCATCACGGTTAGCATCCATCTATCCAGGATCAATCGGATTCAAGAACATCTTACCTCTCACAGCACAGAACAGCGGGAAGTCCTCCTTCTTGCCATGCTTATCCAAGAAATCATAGACAACCTGTGCCGTCGAAACACCCTGCAGCTTCTGCCCGTTCATCTCCTTCTCTTCGATCTCCCCAAGACTGACCCCCTGCTCCACCGAATGCTGCGCAGACCTCACATTGCGCCCACCGTTGCAGCTAGCCACCAGATCCGCAATACCCGCGCTCTCCTCGGTAAACGTCTTCTCGTTCACACTCTTCGGGAACCACGCCCGGCCGAAACGGATCATCTCGCAGACGCCCTGCCTAATCACCGCGGCCTTGGTGTTCTCGCCCCAGCCCTTACCCGCGACGAAGCCAGCAGCCAGCGCAACGATGTTCTTGAGCGCGCCGCCAAGCGCAACGCCCGCGACGTCTTTGACGACATGCACGAGGAAGTACGGGCGCGCGAACATCTTCTCCATCAGCTCGTCGTTGACGTGCGGGTAGTCCTGCGGGACGCGCTCGAGTCTGATGCTGGTGGGCTTGAGGTCTTTCTGGCGCTGCACGTCGACCTTGATCAGGTTGTCTTTCGGCGCGCCGTCGCCAGAGGTTAGGTCCATGGGCGGGGGGTCGTAGCCGATGGTGGTCTCGCACAATCGCTCGGCCGCGACCTCGGGGGCGATGTTCGCGCCTGACAGTGCGCCGCAGTAGATACCGAGCTTCTGCATGATCAGTTCGGAGAAGAGCGTGACTGTGTCGTCGGAGACGTCGACGCCCTTGATGCAGGACACGCCGCGCGCGTAGGGGAGATGGTGGCCCTTCATTTGGTCGAGGGTCTTCTCGATGAACTGGTGTGGGAGGTTGAAGACGAGGAGGGTGGCGTCTTTCACGGCTTCCTTGATGTCTGGGGTGGCGATGAGGTTGGAGGGGAGTTTGATCCCGGGCAGGTATTTGACGTTCTCGTGGGTTTCGTTGATGACCTGCGTGAGCTTCTGCGGCTTGTCGCCGTATTTGCTGTGGTGGGGGGAGTCGGAGGGGACGGTGATGTCTTCTTCGAAGACCCACATGCGCACCTCCTTTTCGAAGGTGTCGCTGTGCTCGGAGGTGTTTTCGGCAAGGATCTTGCCGATTGTTGAGCCCCTGGCGGATTCTGTTAGTGGTGTTGCTTTGGGTGTTTGAGGGAGAGGGAGTACCAGTTGCCGGAGCCGATGACGGCGACTTGGTGCTTTCGTGTAGGTGCCATTGTGTCTGTTTCTGTGTGTGTTCGTGACTTCGTGGGAATCGTGAGGTGTAGGAGACTTTGCTCTCAAACATAGGGAATAGAGGACCTCTTATATACGGTTTGTTCAGGATGATATCATACGGGTCGCTCGGAGGTGCTCAGGCTGCCAGGTTGTTTTTGTGGCTGCCAAGATGATGCAATCCTTACGCTAACCATCCAGTTCATGCATGGGGCTTCTGATATCAGTTTGTCCGGTAATATACCCCTGCTGTACCTCGCCGGAGAAGGAACCCTGACGCTCAGGCGCAGAACAACACCGAATGCTCGTCGAAGACAAACAACCATTCTGAGACTATGACGGCATTGTCTTATCTCTTATCGCCGCTTATCGATAACACCCACCCACAACCAATGAACAAGAAGACGATAAGCAACGCCAAGTCCGGCTGAAAATCGGGCGATCTCCAGACCCCGATGGACTCAATTTTGCAGGCGATCTTCACGCTGCCGGTCCAAAATGACTTCACCCTCGCTTCATTCGGCTCCTGCCACTAATAGTCACGGCTGCGGATCATCTCTCTCCCACGCAACTCCCTGACCTTCTTGCCCAAGCTCTTCCGGTCGAGCTCCCCCCTAACAA